>CABFWB010005708.1:0-41570 GCA_902151455.1 Timema bartmani | reverse complement strand
TAGACTATAGGTCACTAGTGATTATGGGGTCAGCTGGGTTTGAATATGAGTTGGATTACTGAGGGTGGTTTTACAAATGTTGAGCGTTGTAGCCACTAACCAGGTTGTAGTGGTAGCAGCAGGGTTTATATGCATGCGTGCACCAGTAAAAACAGTGCCAACCTTGCATTTGCTGCATAAAAATATATTTATCCTACAGATAGTTATCCGGCAGATAAATTCAGTTCATAATATGTGTAAAATATTAAAGTGGCTGATAACTGGTCGCTAACTTTAACCTCCCGATAGAAATATTCATCCGGTCGTCATAATATCGGCCCTAGAGTTATTGTGTCTTCTTACATGTATTTGAGTTTCATAGGTGAATTGAAGATATGGAAGGGATAGAATGTGAACCATCTCTTAACATAAAAGTCATTAACGAGAAGTTACAAGAAAATAGAAAGGCTGATAAAATTTTTTGAAAGAGGGAGGGTTACATTACATCAATTTGGTTGAATAAAATATATTAAAGTACTAAATAATAGTCGAGTGTGATCGTAACATGCTTTGAAAACACCATTTTTAATAGATAAGCTGGCCTGAGAAATTATAATTTTTAAAAACTTTTTTTTTAATTAATTTACTTGAGATATTTAATGTGCACTTTCTTAACCAACTGATTATATCAGCAAACAAGAATTTCTATGAGCGAGGGTGAAAGAGCCTATATATTTTGTCAGCAAAGGTATTTTCACATACCTTCCAGGGTTCTTTTACAAGCCTCAATCAACATGGGACCGACCACTTTACTACCCTTCTGAAGGAGGTTGTGCCACAGATTTTTACCAACCAATAAAAATCCCCAACCGGGATTCAAACCTCCACCTTCCTGTCATTACATGAAATGCAAGTAGTCTTTGTCCCAACTCCATAGTTAATGATAGCCACGTTTAGTCGTTTACTAAAGATAAAAAACGTTAAGGCCTTGGCCCATCATGAACAAATACATTTACACAAGACATTTTATTTCTAGTTTTAAATAGTGGATGGTTGAGAGGCAAAGCTTTGGACTTCAAAACAAAAACCGTGACACGCATGTCATTTTAGAATTGAGAAACACTCAAATAAATCCGTATTTGAGCATGCACTAAGGGTCACTACACTGAAAAAGCAAATTCGTAATGCTTTTGATGTGTTAAATAAACAATTTTGCTATAACGCCGTTACATAATAATTAATTAAAACATTATTTAAAAAAAATCATGTTACAAATAATATAGAAAATAATGATAATAATAATAATGATATTTTGGAACTAAGAAAACAAACTATCAAATACCCACATGTGTATTACATGTCATATTGAAGGCTGTGAAGACTTTCTCCCAACGAGAACAGTGACCATGGCGCATACGCTGATATTTACACATGCGCAGATGTTATTGGATTACATAGTCCCGCAATTTAGCAATATCCTTCACTGTCAAGTTCACAAATTATGATCACGATTTTAATTAATTAATAAGCAGAAAAACATTAATGTAAAGATAGGTTGTTAGCAAAATAGTTTAACACTTTTGAAAATTGAACTTTATATTTTAAAATCCCATTCATTTTTAGGAAATTTGAGAAATTCCCTGATTTTCCCAGGTCAAACCAAATTCCCTGACATTTCCCTGTTTTTCAGGTTTTCCAAACGGGTGGCAGCCCTGTTAATAAAGAGGAACAGGTTTCACTTTATAAACCATATTTCAACAAATCTTATATAGCAGCATTCAGAATAAATTATAATTTAGTAGGTTGAGACAAAATCTGCAATTAACTGAAGAAACAGAACTATTTAAGGTATAAAAATGATAAATCTATTAATTTAAATCTGTACAGGGCCGCTATAACGAGAGGTCACTGACCAGAATGTCCTTGCAAAGGAGAATGGGCCGGAACTCCCTGAGATTGATGCTGAATGCTGGCAGCTGCCTGTGCGTGGGCTCTGCAACAATCAATATTAACCTACAATATAATAAAATATAATACAGATTTAGCCATAATATAACTGCCGCTAATAGTGTAAGGCATCTGGAGTTGAAAAACTGTACAGTAAAAACTCAACCAATATGTTACATGTTGTATGGATTTTTTTTAAACTAGATAAACTCCAAACATTTTATTTCTATCTTTTCTAGTTGATATGTTTTAACAAAGTTTAATCGAAGGGGTAAGTATGAGGAAGTGCACTCACATTAGCAAGAGATAATTGGACTAAAAAAAGGTTTTCAAAATTAATCAAAAGTTAGTTAGTAATAGAATCAAAATAACTATTAATTGAGCCTTTTAATAACGTTTTAAGTATATATGTGCCCGTTCAGACTATCTGTTATTTACAATAACTGATCTAATCCATCTTAGTGCCCGTTCAGACTATCTGTTGTTTACAATAACTGATCTAATCCATTGTAGTGCCCGTTCAGAATATCTGCGGTTTACACTAACTGATCTAAATTCATCGTAGTGTCTGTTCAGACTATCTGTTGTTTACAATAACTGATCTAATCCATCTTAGTGCCCGTTCAGACTATCTATAGTTTACACTAACTGATTTAATTCATCGTAGTGCCTGTTCAGAATAACTGTGGTTTACACTAAATGATCTAATCCATCTTAGCGCCTGTTCAGACTATCTGCAATTTACACTAACTGATCCAATCCATCTTAATGCTTGTTCAGAATATCTGAAGATTATACTGACTGATCTGAAACAAGATTAGAATGAAAGTAGAGAATGTTATATTCCTATGGAGAGCTGATAGTAAATTACTAATGTAAAAGAAGAGTGTACATGACCAGCTTTTAAACATATTATGCCTTTCCAACCAGTCAAGTTTTCTTCATACCTTGTTCTATAAATGTATTCTAGTTCAAATTAATGAGTAGATTGTGGTAATTTTCATTTGGTTGATATTATATATTTTATGTTGTTAAAAGAGGATAGCATTGGATTAAACAAATAAAATTTTGAAAATCAATTTCAATTAAATTTTTTTTCTTTGTTAAACTACTAAATAGTATTGTAAGTTTTCTGACTAATTTAAACTTAATAAAAGGTAATTGAAGTAGAGAAACTTTATTAATAACCGATGGGAAGATGTAGCTACCAATATTAGCCATGATACTTGAATAATGTTCAATTTAGTGAAAAAACCACAACCAGAATACAATAATGAGACTTAGACTTTGTACACCAATGCTCTGATATTCTCGAAAAACCACCAGTCTTTGTGTATAAGCAGCCTCTATAACTTAGACATCTTCTGGGACACCCTAAGCTCAAAACTGAAAATGACAAAACCTTCAATCAACCAGAAAAAGGCTCTCAAACCTGTATCAAAACAATTTGCAAAACCTGCCAGATACATCATTCAGCAGCCACTTTCTCTAGCGACATCCCCACCATCTCATAACATGCGAGTCCAGTAACCTAATTTACCAACTAGAATGCCAACAATATGTTGCCCTCACCACTGAAACTCTCCGTAAACGAATGAATGGACACCACCATGACACCTAAATCATGAATCCAGGGAAAAACTGATTCAGCACATCTCAACTTTGAGAACTGCTACATTGTAAAGTATTTAAATCATTCCACAAGACACAATGCAACATGTCCCAGTTAGGAAGATGGGAACTGGCACATCAATGGACCACAAAGTCTAGAAAACCACTTAACCTAAATATTCGCTAATTTCAACCCAGAGATTACACCAGCACCACCTACCATCCACAGAGTAATAGAGGAGCCTTCAGAGAATTTCAACTTGATCAGAGAAGTTTTCATGCTTCCCAATCAAGTTGGCATCACTGAAGACCTCCTGTTTAAGCATATTACAACTACTTCCTACAATAGCATCGACATATTGAAGCGTGTGTAAATAAATGTGTGATCATTTTTATACTTTTATAAATGGGCTCTATTATTTTTCTAATATTCTAACATTTTATTAATTACAAATCGTTTTTGCTCAATGCACTTTATCTCATACATATCACTTCTTGTTTTAAAATATATATAAACACATCTTTCTCTGACAAGATTCATTGTAGACTGTAGCTCCAGCTGTCACCATTGCATGTGTCTACTGCATAAACAAAACTAGCTCAGCCCATGCGTCAGTCGCACGTGATCACATGCGGTGATCGCACAAACAAAAATACACCTTATAAGGTTCACACGGATGAATTCAATGTGATCTCGAGCTACGTGGAAATAAAACAATAAACCAAACTGTGAATGTACTAATTAAGGTATCGAGCCTTGACCTATTGACAGTACCTCAAAGCCTCCAAAGATGATCCCGGCATGGTAGCGGGACTGAGCCCCATGCCCATGGTGTGGTGAGCTAATGAGGTCGGAATGCCCGGCTGGGCCATCAAGCCGGGATGATTAGACGAGGGATGATAGAGCGATGTGTTATTCGTAGGAGTGTTCCTGCCTTGCTTGGATTGGTGGGAATGTCCACCGTGACTAGAGAGACCACTGTGATGAGTGCGAGAACCGTTAGGCCCCGTCACGTTCATCCCAGAAGGCATCATCATGGATGTAGATGGTGAGAGGCTATCTCCAGATGCTAGCTGATGGTGTTGGTGATGGTGACTATGTGCATGATGATGAGAATGGTGGTGATTGCCATGGTTCGAGGAAGGAAGAGAGATGGACGTGGAGGCCGATGTGGTTGATGACAAGGTGGCAGACACGTGGCAAGAGGGACTGGAACTCTGAGAGGAAACAGACCCTTTGCCACCAGTGTTAATTTTGTGCTGTACAGAAGCAGAGCTTGATGATGTGGAGGAGTGAGAGATTGTCATCGAGTGATTTACAGGAGGTTGGTTGTGGTGGGCCGACTGCTTCTCTGTGGAGATCTGGTGATGAACCTGCAATGGTAGATTACAACAAACTTACAATTAAAAAATATATTATCTGAGTTTGTTTAACATTTAAAATGTATTTGTATGTATTACATTTTATTATGTTGTATTCTATGCTTGAAAGTGTAGCTATGTTAATGTTTATCATTCTCATTTACTCTCAAAGCTTTTATTTTACTTTTTGTAAATGAATAACCAGAAATAACGGTGAATTTTGAATTATTTTAGTAAATGAGGGGGCATGCAAATTGAAAGTTTCATCCATAGCCAAAACAACTAAAATCATTTAGTAATAGTAATTTCAAGTTATGGAATAGCTTATAATAATGAAACTAGAAGTCTATATTAAATAAAATTAGGTGGAAAATGACACCTGGATACAGGCATTGAACCTGGGACCTTTGGCTTGGTGAGCCAATTCTCTGACCACTGAGCTATCCAGTATTCATCTTGTGCCCAGGGTCATTCTTCACTCAAAGTTTAAGGCAGAGTCTGTGATGCATGTGTGTACATAATCAGCTATATTAGAGCAATCAATTGATAGCTCAGGATATTGTATTCCACAACCATCTGGGACTAGGGAGGGCTGTTATTTCAAGCTATTCAGATACCACAACCATCTGGGACTCGGGAGGGATGTTATTTCAAGCTATCAGATACCACAACCATCTGGGACTCGGGAGAGATGTTGTTATGTTGGCAAGTATAGAATAGGGTGAAGCCATGATAATCTGGGACAAAGATTAAAATTTTAAATTTGATTCAAATGTGATGTGTTCTACATCAAATTGTAGCTAATTAATGCTCTTTCATACTATAAATATCACAATGATTTTATAAAGCTTATTTTTAATTTATGTGTGACGAAATTTGATAAAAGATAGAAAACTGTGCTACGGAAAGACAGCAGTTTAGAAGCTGTCAACTAAATATTATTTTTTTCTAGACCAAAAATTGTGTTTTTCCACTTACTATAGTTTATTACCTTTATAAAAAAAATATAATAAAAAATAATTCCTTAGCCTTATATGCGACAAGTCTCCCCAAAAATTAAAATGACCTTCCGTAAAAATTTGCTTATAGTTTAGTAAGAATGAATTACATATTAATAAATTGGTGACACTGATGTAACAAGTCAATCCACAATGTTACAGCAGGCATATACATTCTTGTAAAGTTTGTATCTAGCAAACAACAGGAATTTCTTTATGTTTGTATCATACAAGCAGTTCTTCCAAACAATTTACATTATGACAAACTCATAAAATAGTTACCACAACAATATGGGCAAATATTGCCTTTAAACTAGTTTAACACAATTACAACAAAATCGTCCTTCCATAATATGTAGGCCTAATTTAAATTTTAATACTGGATAAAAAATGTATCAGATAAAAAAAGGTTTTTTACAAATTACATACTCTGATGCTGTTTTTTGAGGGTTCAATAACTCTTGAATAAAGGGCAATGGTACAATAAATTATTATTTATTTCCAAAGAACCAAGTTATGCTAAATTAAAAGACTATACTTTAGTTGAAAGCACCAATTTTGAAACATGCCCACAGGCAATAACTACAAGTCTCTTGTAAATTAAGGACTAATATTGGAGCTACCAGCCTCAGTGGCGTAGTTGGCTAACACGCTAGTTTCATGTTGAGCCAGACTGTCGAGGACGGGGAGATCGAGATTCAAATCTCAGTCAGGTGAACTGGGGGTGGTTTTTCCTAAATGGTTTTCCACTCTCCCTCCACGCAAATCAGGGTTCACTTACTCTAAATTCAACCTTCACAATTCCTAATCTATTAGTGTAATTCGTACTTAAGTGTATAACTGGAACGGGTAGTAAGACGCAATGCTAAAAAATAAATGAAAAAATTGAAACTGTGCGGTTGATTGGTTGTGTTCACAACTACTGACTCAAGGGTCCTGGTTTGATTTCCAGCGATGCAGAATAGTTAATTGTGGGTGCAGTGGGTTTCCCTTAAACAGGGGTGCATTTACGGCACCAGCCGTTGTGTTTGTCTAGACAGCAAACAACACCACAAACTAATGTGAACTTATTAACTAATTACAAGTGTGATAAAAGTGTCCTTCCGTCACATTACATGTACTTGTTTATATTTNTGTCCTTCCGTCACATTACATGTACTTGTTTATATTTTGAAAAAAAAAAAAATCTTTTACAAGCTACATACACCAACAACTATCCACAGCAAATACCAACCGTCTGCGACATAAGTGGATGAAAATTATTCTATTAAGTTTTCCCAAGATTTTATCATGTCTTTATTTTGTTCTTCCGTAAGACAAGATTGTTTTATTTTTAGTTTTTTTAATACAATGCAAAATTTTTGCCAACAAGCTGAGAAAAAGTGTCACCTATCTGCTTCATGCTGAACCTGTTTTTTAATTTCTGAGTTAGATAGTTTTGCTTTAATAAACCAAGAAACGGCTAAAAAGTGTCCCTCTATAACACTCTCAATACTGTGGCTTCACCCAATACAAGATTTTAATTAAAGTGAATCTCAATGAATAACAATCTGCTATTAGCTACTCCAGGGTTCCTACAGTATTTGTAAAAAAATTCTCCCTGACTATTTTCCCAAGTCCCCTGACCAACTTCTCACAAAATTTCCACTATAATTTTATGATACTATTCATGTGGAAATATTAATTTAATTACATTTATTTCGGCCTCCTCCTCCCCTACAGCCAACCTTGCCTCACCTCTCATGGAAGAATAAGAAAGCCAATCAGTTCAGGGAAAATGATGGAAAAATAACAAAATATATAAAACCTATCAAAAAGGAAAGGCTGAAATCTATCTGCAATTGTTTTGCAGAAAGCTAGTTTACACTTCAGGAATGGATCACAGGCTGCTCTTTTCAGTATCCCTACAAGTTTTGTTTTAGGAAGCTTTTCTTCTTTGAGAAACTTAACAACATGGTCCCAAATCTGTAATGCCCTTTGAAAGCATGTTGCATTCTCTAACCACTGCACACCACAGAACTTCGAAGGAAAAGTTGTACACCCTGTCAACTGGGTAAACAATGCTTGACGAGCTGTAGAGTCAGTGAATATATAGTATGTGTGATGCAATACGCTATCTATATCCCAATTGATAGGTTCCACTCCTGTTCTCAAGGAACCATGAACAACATGAAGCTCACATGTCCCCACATTTATCAAAATACATACTTCATTGTTTGTGATTTGATGTGTTCCTGAAGAAGCGTTATAAACTTTAAACTGACATTTGGGCCATCCATTGACACTTGTATAAACTTAGAGACTGGAAGAGGAGAAATACCATNAAAAAAACACTGTTCAAGCAATGACTGACAACTTAATGATTTCCCTTGTCCCAGAATTTGAATACAATGTCCATTTGCCCTCTTTGAATAACTTTACTTAATGCCTCATCAAAACAAATTACAAAGTTGTTACATGATTTTAGGTAGTCCAGTAAATTGTTCTGAAAGAATGGAGGCAAGCCATGCACAATGAAATATGCAGCCTTGTCTCCACCAAGAGTAAAGGCACTGGGAATGGAACACTCGGGAAACATAAACTGAAAAATTGTACTTAAATTAGAGCACGAATTGAAATACATTTTATTGTCAACAGCTTGCAAAGCCCAAATGACTTCCGCCTTATTTATATTATCTTTCATAACAAAAGTGTTAGGGTTTCTTCGAGCCACTACACTACTTTCACTTTTGGCAACACCTTCCTTCTGCGGCTTTACAATTTCTGATGAAACTGAAGTGTGACATGAATTGTCATTTCCCTGACTGTTTTTTAAAGCTTCCCTGACTTTCCCTGATTGTTATTTCTTTCCCTGACTTTCCAGACGGTAGGAACCCTGTCAACACAACGCTTCATGTCATATGACTTTGGAAAATTATTATTTATTTTAATGACTATTTTTACTTTCTCGCTATCTTACAGGTAGAGAAAGTATTGTAATTGTCAAATAAGTTGAACTCGAGATTTTGATAAATTTCAACGTTTCATAACCCCCCGAATCTGAAAAAGTGGTTTTTGAATTTCCGTCTGTCTGTCTGTACGTCCGACTAGAGCCTAAAATATTTATAATGATTGGGCTAAAACTTGGTATTTAGGGTTTTCATAGAGTTGTCCCGAGGGGTTTTTGGAATTGGATATCTAACCCTAAAATTAAGGGTAGTTTACTGAAGGGCAAAAAGAGAAAGTCGATTTTCCCAAAATCGGCTCAAACAATTTTGATTAAATTTCATTTCAAAACATTTATAAATATTCTAAACCAAATGGCTACTCTCAATATTTCGGCAAAATGACTTTAAGAGTTCCGGTCTGATGCATAAATTCTCACTTTTTATCATATCTCCAAAACTATTTGAGATATGAAATTACTTATCATTGTAAATATATAGAGCTATTTATAATACAAATATTTTATTTGAAGCATATTTTTATAGAGCCAATAACGTTCAAGCTTTATGCAAATATATATATATATGCATAAAGCATATATATATATATTTTAACTATTCAAAACCTAAGGGTAAATTATTGCTACCATAAAAAAAAAATCTAACCTGAAATGTTGATGGATGTCGACGTCTTATGACCCCCTGAATCCCAAAAAGTGGTCTTTGCAATAATGTATTTTTGTGTGTCTTTTTAACGCCAAAATTAATAGTAGTTTAATAAAAAGCAAAAAGAGAAACAATCTATTTTCTTAAAATCGGCTCTAACGATTTTGATTAAAATTCGAATTTAGGGGTTTATTAAGATTATAAATAAACTGGATATTTTCATTTTCCCATGAAAATTACTTTTAGGGTACTTTACATAAGCGAAAATTTCCGTATCTCCGCAACTATATGAGATACTAAATAAATTATCATTGCTAAATTATAGTACTATTAATAATAAATTTTATACTAAATATATTTTTATAAAACCAACAATTTCTGAAATATTGGCAAATATATTAATACAATTTTGTGAGCTTTAGTTGTAAAGAGATACTACTTAAGTTTAGCGCAATAATTATCTAATGCCATAGAGTAAGAAATAAGTCTTTCCAAAGTTGTATATTCTCTTTCTTTCAACCTCTTAGGAGAAATCTTTGTACAACAATGATCTATATCCATCATTTTAGATTCAATAGTCAATATTTATCTATTTTATTGGTCAAAATTTATAAATGAGGAATTTAATAGAAATGCAATAACCATGGATGTGCAACCCCTAATAAAATGTTGAAAATTTTAAACCGGAAGTCGACATTTTAATACAATGGGGACCCAATATCAATATTTTTACTTTCTCGCTACCTTACATTTTTGTGATCGTCAAAAAAATTGACTCGAGATTTTGATGGATGTCGACGTTTCATGACCTCTCGAACCCTCAAAAGTGGTTTTCACAATGCCGCCTGTCTGTCTGTCAGTCTGTACCTCGGGCTAGAGCCTAAATTATTTAACCAAATCAGCTAAATCTTGGTATATAGTGTTTTCATAGGTTTACCCCGAGGAATTTTTGGAATTTGATATACAACCCTAAAATTAAGGATATTTTCCTTAAGGACGGAAAGAGAAAAAAAATCGATTTTTTCAAAATCAGCTCTAACAATTTTGATTAAATTACATTTCTAAGCTTTGATCAATATTACAAGCCAAATGGCTACTCTCAACGTTTCGTCAATGACTTTAAGGGTTGCGGTCTGATGCGTAAATTATAATTTTTAATTTTATTTCTTTAAGTCTTTGAGATATGAAATTACTTATCATTGCATACATGTGGATCTATTTATAATAAACAACGTTTACTTGAGATATATTTTTATAAAACCAAAAGTTTTCAAATTATACACATATATATTTCTTTTAACTTTGCCAACACTTTAAGGTAAAGTATTACAACTGTCAAAAAAAAATCTAGCCCGAGACGTTGATGGATGTCGACGTTACATGACCCCCGAACCCTAAAAGGTGGTTTTTGAAACACTATCTATCTAACCCTAAAATTAATAGCAGTTTACTAAGGGGTGAAAAGAGAAAAATTCAATTTTCTCAAAATTGGTTATAACGATTCAATTTCTCTAATTTTCGACTCAATAGTCAATAATTACCCATTTAATTGGTTAAAATTTATTAAAAAAAGAGAAATTTATTAGCAATGCAATAACCATAAGCTATCCCCAAGTAAAATGACAAAAATTTTAACCGGAAGTCAAAATTTTAATACGAAGTTTTGACCATTGGGGACCCAATATCGATATTTTGTATTGATACAAATATACAAATGAAGACATTAATTCTTTAAAAATAAAATTATGAAATTTAAAACGAATAAAATATGTTTACGTATGTCTAGCACAATTGGTTCTTGGGTTTGCTAGTGTATATTATATTACGAATTTTGAGTAAATAACTCAATTTCTAAAAAATAGAGCGAGAAAGTCCGTACAGAGTTCCGTACCATTTATTTTATGAAATCACTGTAGATTAATGTAAGGTTACAGGTAAGGAAGCTAACCTGAAAGGTTAGTTGCTAGGCCTTGATATAAAATAAACTTCTCTTTAGGGGTCTGCGAGCTTGGGTTTTTTCATTCGAGTCGAACTCGAGCCAAGTATTTCTTAAAGCTCCAGAGTTTGAATATATTAATAATTTTAAAATGTTAAGAGTATTTATTTATTAATTTTAAAAGTAAATAGCAGGCCTATATTTAAAATGTTACCAGTCAAAACAAATATAAAATGTAAAATTTGAGATTTTAAAACTATATTAAAACAACATATTATGTTCCTAAAATATGAATGACACAATGACTATAAATAGGAAATAATTAAAAAAAGAAAAAAAAATCAAAATTAAGAACAACACACAAATAAAATATAATTAAAATGATTTTAATCCTCATGTCTTTAAAGACATAAAAATTACACTAGCAATTATCAAAAAAAAGTTAATAAAAATAATAACTGCCTGATGGCTTGGAATGTATAGCAGTAAGACAGTGTAGAAACACTGTATAGTGATGTAAAGTAATCGATAGTGAAGGAAGACAACCTGAAAGGATAGTTAGGTTAGGCCAGCAGTTCCCAACTTGGGGTATGTGGCGGACTTGGTGGGAGTGCGTGAAAATAATATTGTTAATGGCAGAAAACACCAAACAATAAAGGGTTAAAATGAAAATCCAAAAACAAAGAAACACTTATGTGAAAGTCCAATAGACTACTAGCGAAATGAGTAAAAGGGAAAAATAGGTGTATGTTTAGTAACATCAGTGCTCCTCCAAAAAAGAGAAAATATTCTGATGAATACTTGAGATGTGGATTTGTAACGAGTAACATGTAACAAAGACAAACAAATGGGTTCACACTTAACCTCTGCCCTGTTGGAATCAAACTCTGGTGATCATAAACAACTCTGTCCAACGCACAGTTCCAGAAACTAAACAGAGCCGTCTTTCAACAGCCGGCTCAACAAGAAAGCCGTGCCTGAGAAAAAACAACTGAAGGTGACTCGGCATGCTAGTTCCCGCTTCCACCGCCAGGGCCATTCTCGTAGCTTCTCCAGTTCTGTGGATGACCGGCAGAGTCCTTCCCCCTCCTATCCTCCCCACTCTCTGTGGACATGGCTGTCTGTGCTATATATTGGGATGTTTCGCTGGTATCGCCACTCATTGGGCCACAGAAGGCGAGAGCGGCAATTAAACTAAGGGTTACTTAAGTTCATCAAAATTCTCTTTAGGACAAATTGTCAAAATTGTTGATTCGGGCTTTCAAATTTTAAATTTACTATCATGAGGAGAGTTTGTCGAGTATCAACGTGGTTAATCTGTGACCACGTTTTAATTTTAGATTTATTGCTAGTGGAACTTGCTTTTGTTCACTTGTGAACTTGTTTTCTTTTTACCTCTAGGCGTATGACCTTGGGTCACATTTTACCACTGCGCTGGTCATGTTTGTTTGTGTTATTAGTTGGGAAACATGTTTTGGGGGAATTAAGCTTGATCGCGGGTATATTACCCATTACATATGTATGAGATACGCACACTTGATTGTTGGCGTTGTGCATTAAGCGGTTTTTTGGGATACTGACCACCTCAATTTTGTATCGTTCTTTCTGACTCTTTGGGATTATTAGTTAGACAGGGCACTTACCTCTAACTTTGTCCTTTTGTCTTATGCAGTGAGCGTACCTTTTGGTAGTTTGAGTTATTTTCCCTTTGTAAATGCCTGGGAGTTGTTGCCATAGTGACAAGCAAGTTTGATATTTATATATTTGTCTTTGAGCTCCCGTCAAAATAAATATTTATATATATTCGTAGTGTAGAGTCCTTGCTGAATATTGATATCTTTGAGTCTGTAGACTCTACATATTGTTTGATTCTCCCTATTTGCCAATAATGTTTTGCTTTGGACATTCTATCCAATTTATTTATTGTTGGGGAGCTTTATTCAATGTTAAAGTCCTCTTCCGTCCTAGGCATTGTTAATTTGCCGTTGCTTAGTATAGAAGTCTTCCACTTTAAACACAATAGTCCAATTGGTTTAAGTGAAATATTACGTTTGATATCAAGTTTCCTGACTTTGGGCATTTTGGCCAATTCTTGTATTTATGTTAAATTACGTTTGATACCAAGGGTTGGTTTAAAATTTTGGGTTAATGGAATAATATGTTGAATAGTAATGTTTCTGGCATAAACATTTTGGTCGATTTCACCATTAATGTAATATGAGGCCTAATAATAATAATAATGTATCTGGTATAAACATTCTAGTCAATTTTACCTTTAATGGAATATCTTGTTGAGTAATTATAATGTTCCTAGCTTGGTCATTCCAGTTGAGTTTGTATAGAACAGATATTATATTAATACTAGCCGACCCGACAGACGTTGTCCTGCCCGAACGTTGGCTTTTCGCTTGGGTGGCATAATTGATTTCTATAATAAAACAAATACTATGTTATCATCACAATTACAAATTCACGATGAACTCCAATTAGTGAGTAACACAATTATTACAAATTCAGTGTTTGTCAAGACAACATACAAAATAAAACATCTTTTCATTTTTGGTATTTCACCCACAACTCCACAAATATCAGCTGTATCGAAAAACAAACATAACTATGAATTATTCTCAGAAGTTCGATTATTCATGAACTTTTCAGAAGGTTTTAACAATCAATTATTGATGAACTTATGATTTTTTTAACGGTCAATTATTAATATTATATTCAATATTATAAATATTGGCGGTGGGTGGGGGTGAAATTTTGAGGTTACATGTTGTGATAAACAGAAAATCTAAAAAAATAATAAAAAAATCCTCCCAAAAAATCTCTAAAAAATAAAGTAAAAATCCTAGAACCCGATTGCAGCGCCATCTAACAGGTCCAATTGTGAATCTAAACCATCCACGGACTCACTCAAACACACACACACACAAAATTTCATCAAATCAGTCCAGCCGTTTAGGAGGAGTTCGGTGACATACACACGTACAGAAGAATTATATATATTAAGATAGACTATTTCTAATTAGGACGGTCAAGTCCATTATTGAGACATTATGCTTTGTACTAAGTCTCTGACTCTGATATTTCTAGTCGAATCGCTTATTTAACGATGTGATTTGATACATATCGATGTCTTGACATTACTCATCATAACTTAAGTTATTATTTTGCTATATTGCTATTGTACATCTACTACATTTGTGTCAAATAAAAGGGACTGTTAATTCTCTTGTAACTCTACTATTATTTCTGGGATTAAAGGAGTGGTTACAGATTATCATTCAAGGGAGATGAAGACTATTCTAAATCATTGTGCGTTGTATGTGGGGAGATAATGTCTAATGGTGATGGTGGCATAAAATTCTATCTTTATTAATGTGCCATTTCAAGACAAAATATCCAATATTTAAATAAAAAGATGTTAGTTTTTTCCAGCGACTATCAAACAACCCTAATCTATCTTCTTTTGTGTTACTTTCAAACAAAGTCAATAAGAATTCAGTTGAAGCATTGTACAGAATAAGTTACCATATTGCTAAAAGCGATAGTCATAAAATCGCTGAAAATTTGATATCTCCTTATATCAAAGATGCTGTTCAATGAATGTTCGGTGGAGACCATGTCTGAAAAATTAACAATATTCCCTTCTCAACCAATACAGTTTCTCGGAGAATTAAGGACATTTCTGTCAAATTGCTTGCTATAGCAAGATATATAAATGTTAACGTGCTTGAAGAAAATCTTTTACTGTGTTATCCTCTCACTGAAACATGTACAGACGAGGACATGTAGCTTGGAGCCATTGCTGTATTCACAGACAAAGCCTAGAGACCAAACCCCTGTCACATTCATTGTAGGAAGTGCTCAATCAATCTGTAAAAGTTGTTAATTTTATTAAGGCCAATTCAACAAACTGCAGATTATTCAAATCTTTGTGTGAAGAGATGGACAGCCTCCATACGACATTACTTTTGCGCAGAGAAGTGAGGAGGCTTTCACGAGGAAAAGTACTCACAAGATTGTTTGAATTGAGACATGAAATTCAAGTTTTTCTAAGAGCATCCTTTTGAGTTGAGCTCTAAGTTTCATGAAAGTGAATGGCTTCAACAGTTTGTGTACTTATCTGATATTTTTTCAGCAATAAATGAACTTAACTTAGGATTACAGAACAGTTCGATAACCATCTTTAAGGTGTCTGACAAAACCAAGTCTTTGATCAAGAAATTGGATTTTTGAAGATCTTCTATCGAAAAAGACCAGTGTGAAGTTTATGAGACACTTCACAGTTTCTTATCTGAGGACGAGCTGAAATTGTCAAAAGAAGTAAAAAGTAGTATAATAGCTCACTTAAAAGGACTTAAGGTGTTGTTCAGACAGTATTTTCCCCAGCGAAATAGTGAAGATAACTGGATTTCAAACCCATTCAACGAATTGTTCTTTCAGCAAACCAAAGTATTAACAGTTTCTGAAAAAGGAAAATTGATTGAACTTTAGAATGATTCTTCTTTACAATCTGATTTCAAAAAAAGAAATGTCATTGACTTCTGGGCAGCAGTGACAGAAAAGTACCAAGAACTCGGTGATAACTCAATAAAATATTTATTGCCTTTCACAAACACAGAGCTTTACGAAAGAGCATTCTTGTCTTATGCGTATATTAAGAAAAAATATCGCAATAAGCTTGACACAGCTCCTGACTTGGGATTATATCTGTCGTCATTTGGATCCGATTAAAAAAAACCCAGCTCTGTGAAACAAGCTCAAGGATTGCGTTGAAATTATTAAGAGCCATGTTTGAAGACTTGTATGTCAAAATAAATAACTGTTATTAACTTTTATCCAAGTTAATGTAGTTAAAAATTATTTTAATACTGTTTTTATCTGTCTAGGCTGCTATTATAAAAAATTGAAATAAATGGTAAAATGTAAAATCAAGAATAAACGCCTATAAATGTCATTAATTTGAGTTGTTTGATTATTTGGATAACCTAAGAACATTACTACCCGACAAACAAAAACTTTTTATGTGGAGGGATGGGTGGGGGTGTTATTAGAAATGAAAAGCCCAATCAAGGGGTACGGGAGAGAAAAAAGGGTTGGGAACAGCTGTGTTAGGCTTGGATATAAACAAACACACTTCTCCCTTCATGTTTTCTTAAACTCTTACACTTCCCACTTATTCAAACATCCACAGATGCACTATGCTTCGAATTTTTGGAAATATTCCCTTTAGATTATTATGTCGCTTCATATTTAAAATGAATATTTCCAAAATTTCAAAATAATGTGCAACTGTGTAAGTGTGAAGTATAAAATTGTAGAAGAACAGAAGAGAGAAGTGAGTTTGTTCCTGTCTAGTCCTAACATAACTCTCCTTTCAGGTTGGCTTCTGTTACTATCACTTATCTTACATTATTGTAGAAAGTTTCTACACGGTCTTATTTAAAAAACTAGTAAAATTGACATTTTAATGAGCCAATATTTCCCCTCAGTAAGCTTTCATAACTTAATTTACCCTCTAAAAAATTATAATAATGATAAACAGTTAGAAATTTGAGTGTTTCATATTTTGTTTAACATTCCTCAAAGTGATCTTGCATGATCATGTTTTTGCACATGCACGTTGTATGGGGTCTCACTAGAAATTATCTTACTAAGACATTTATTTCAATTCAATTTTTATTGCTTGTAAGAGTTGGTGTTCATAATTTAAAATGAAAAATAAATTGGTTAAAATAATATTTCTAATGATTAATATAAAATAATAAATGCTTTATTTATTTTAATGTGGTAAGTTTGGTACAATATTTATTGAAATAATTATGATCAACAATGATTTTAGACAGGTTATCCAACATAGTTCTATAGCTAAATAGCAACTAAATTAGTGCTAGTTTTGTATTTAAACGTAATAATTAAAACGAGTTTTAAATATCTAATGTTCGAGAACATTCAAAATATTCTCGATAGTACATTTTATTTTAGAAAGTGGCCAGGTAAAAATAGTAAAAATTATCATTATTATATTATTTAGAAAACTATTTAGCTATTTTTATTTTCAATGCTTTGTCATGGTATTACAAGTATACAACTTCAATATATAATAGTTCAAAATGGGTGACAATATTGAATAAGATTACCGGCCAAAAGTAGTTTTAAAGCTCTATTACAATATTAATGTGAAAATTGATATTGATTTTAACAATTTGTTAAGTAACTGAAATGATTTATAAGTGTAAATGCCGATATTATCTAAATTAAATAGTCTATGCTTACTATTGCATTTAAAAAATTAGTTATTACATACATCAAGTGAAAGCTCGAAAATGACAGGCCTACAAAACTTTCAATCTCGATCTCAAGCTTAAATGACGAGCTAATCTTGAAGCTTGAAATCCAAGTACTCACAGAGCCTTACTTCTCTTATTTATTCACACTTCCATATTTTGGAATGTCCACCCAACAAGCAAGATCTTCAATAGCAAGAAAATGCAAAAGCAATTCACCAAGTTATTGTGTTAACAGACACCAAAAAGACCTTTAAAAGCTTGTTTTTTACCATGTTAACAGCCACAATCAAGACTTTGACACCTCTTCACAGACAATATACCCAGACACTCAACCTCCAGGTTAAAATGGTTGGCAGCTTGAGTGTTTCAACACTAGGATCGCTGTTGTTAGTCCTATCATCCCCCAACAGTGACACTAGTGAAGCTCACTGTTGAAGGACTCAAGCGAAAACCCCCGTGAGGTTGAGAGTCTGTTTCTTACTAGTCTGTGTACCTGTTACATCAGTAGAATACTCTGAGCATTCCCTACAGCAAACTGCAACAACTCTTCATCTCATTTCAAATAAGATGTTGCAAATTTTTTTGGTACATAGTTTTTTCTAGAGCTGGGCCCATCAGCTATTTTGCCGATTAGTCCGATGCCGATCATTTGTTGCCGATCACCGATGCCGATTATTTTTGTTTTCAATTTTAATAAGTGTATAAAGTAAAATGACCCTTAAAGCAAAAAAAAGAGTTACTTTTACTAGTTTTATAATTTCCAATATAGTTTTGTTTTAGAATCATTTAAATAGAAATTTTTAAAATGTAAAGGTTGTTTAATTATTATTTATATTGTTATTGTTAGGACAAGTGAACCTGTCATTAAACAAAAATAAATCACATTAATAAATAGCAAATATACCGGTACATGTTAGATAATTATAATAGGATTTCACATTTATGATTAAATAGGCCTACTGACCCTATCATTAGACAAAGACAAAATATAATAATCAGCAAATTTAAATTTAATTTTAATGATAAAAAATAATCAAGGCACACATACTTTTGCACACAAGGAGAATAGGCCTACATCTATTTTGTTTTTAGATGAAATAGAAATTTTTACATTCAATGTCTATTAAAATATGGCTTCAATACTAAACAATTTTTAACAATCGTAATATTTTTGTGAATTGTGATTTAGATATATCATAACATAGGTTTTTGTGATTCTACAAAGCATTCCATCATAATTTAACTACTAAATATTAATATCGTATAGAAATAAGTGGGTTCTTAAAAAAAAAGTATAATAAAAAGGCATCACCATTTTTAAACAGTAATCTGATTTTTTATTAACAATTTAAATAATCTTAATGAAAAATAACATTGTTTTAACTACATTTAAATAAAAACTACCTTTAGAAAATCGAATGAACGGTGAACGGGTCAAAATGAACGGATCATCGAACTGAACCAGATACAATGAATCGTTCATTTAAAAGAACGATTTTACCCATCTTTATTTCAATATGATAAAATAAATAATAAATAACATAATGTGCAACGAAAGTTATTTTTCGTGGTTTTTTTTTTAAGAAATACTTTAAAACTTATTTTAATTTACTTTTAACTATTAAAGAAAATGTAAAATTTAAATATTAATATATATTAATTAAATTCATATTGAAATATGGGCGAAACAAATTCCCTGCCAGTGGAAAGTTTTGTACTTGCATTAAAAGAAAAACGGTTTCCATTTAAAAGAAAATGTGCGCATGTGCGAGATAATTACGTGCGATGTTTCATTTTTTGGGCATCTTTAACAAATCGAAATAAAACAACACCAATCTGCTAATAATTTTATGATTATTAAATTTGTTACTTGTGAGTATTTTTATTTCTAATAACGTGCATGAATTGGAAAAAGACCTATGGTAAATATATTTATTTTGTTATATTTTGTTTGGAATGTTGGATGAGCTGTTTATTTCAAACCTAAGTCGCTAAGAACAAGCTAATTATTCAAAGATCACATACGAAAGAGCAGAGATAAAATATTATTTTTTTAGGACTTAAAATATACCCACACATTTTGAATAATCGGCATAAATAATCGATGATTCAAACACCGATCATCGGAATCGCCGGTTATGCGATAATCGGCCGATGATCGGATTAATAATCGGCACCGGCCCAGCCCTAGTTTTTTCCTCACTTTATTATTATGGAAAGGGAACATTTCCAGAAAAAAAGTTTTAGTGTGTAACTGTAAAAGTGATCAGAAGATGGAAGTGTGATGAGTTTGAAGAGAAATTTATTTTCTATAAAAGCCTAACGTAAGCATCTTTTCTTGTCTGCTTTGTTTCTCAATCAGTCGGAGTGTGCAAAACTTCGACTTGGCTTTGAAACAAATATTGGCTCCAACTTTGCTTCGAAAAAATCCCAGCTTCAACGATTATGAATCTTTGCCAATAAAGGTAAACTAATGCTATCCTGAGCTGTTATGTAAAAGGCAAAACAATATTTCTATGGAAAAAATCTGAAGAAACCGAATTGTAAGTTGTGATAGTAACTTAATTTATCAAAATAAAAATTACAAATAAATATTAAATAAAACCTTTTCCAAATAATTTTAGCACATAAACTTGTATAAATAACAAGATAATATTTCAAGCATACAACCACTAACAAAATATTCAAACTTTGGTCTGGCTTAAATATATTTTGAGTTTGGTTTGAATTGAAAAAATGGACTTAGCAATCAGATTACATTATTGTACAGAGTTTTCACAACATTCTCAAATGTTTCTAAGCCTATTAATACCAGGATGTAATTACTTTTAGCTATTGTCTATTTTCAAAAAGCAATAACAGTGTCTCGGCTGTTTTTTAAGATAGTTTTTATTTTATTCTAGAATTTTTTAATGTAATATATCTTGAATATCGCATTAACACAATTAATGAGATTTAAACTAAGGAACATTTGGTATTACACACAGATAGTTCTATGAACAATTGGTTCTATGCAACGGTTGACTAGCGCACAGTAGTTAACATAAAGTTTGACTTTTTGACGTGTGCACAAGTGTACTTATGACCAGCTGTTGGATGGCTTCTATTTTATACTATAAAAATGATATGGTACAACTATCAATATTAAAATTATCAAGATAAGACACCTGTGGCCTATTTACTTCTGGGTGTTATCTGTGTCAATACTGAGAGCTTTGTTGTTAAAAATAATCATCTTTTCAAAATGTTTACAGCTAGACAATTTGTAAATAAGGCATTGGTTTAGTTTTGAAATTAGACTCAAAATGAAAATTTATAGCAATATATTAAATGCTATTACATGAAAATCTTATTTATAAATCAACAAAGCTAAATCGATTGAAAACTGTTTGTAAGAATGCTACAAACAAAACTGAATAAAATATTTTGATTTATTTATATTAGGAAGGAAACAATCAAGATGCTGACTTACCGACGAGTGGTGGGAAGATTGGTGGTGATGGTGAGTAGTAGTCAGTTCCTGTGAGTGGTGGTGATGTTTCTCTAAATTGGACTCCTCCGAGATCTCCCGTCTTGTGGTCACTGATGAAAGGGACGACTGATGAGAGGTATGTAGTGAAGTTGTCTCCAAGGCAGAGGATGTCCTCGACTCAAGTTTGGGTTGTTCGTGTGAAGATCGATGGTCATGGCCCCCAGTGTGGTGAGGGGGAGGTACAGGATGGGGTTGTGGCATGGGGGGGCCATACGGATAGGGAAATGGATAGCCATAAGCAGCATAAGGGTGATGAGGATGATACTGATTATGAACGGCAGCAGCGTGAGCTGCAGCTGCAGCGAACAGTTGATGGTGGATCAGAGCGTGGTGAGGATGGTGTGGGTGCAAAGCAGGGTGGCCAGGTGGACCGAGGAATGGAGATGAATGAGGGTGTGGATGGCCTGGTGATTGTCGGCTTAAAGGAGATCCTTGCTGGGAAGGATGCATCACCGGCTGTGGTATTGATGTTGGCCCACTAGGTAGAGATGTTTGGTGAGATGAAGGCGATGAAGAAATTAAATTGGCTGCACTGTGAGAGACAGTTGAGGGATGTGATGACAGAGGTAGAGTCGCTGATGTGCTAGTTGAAATTTGAGAAAGTGGGGATGTATACAAACTATGAGATGCATTGCTTTGAATTTCTGAACTTGAAAGAGAGGCAACGTGAGATTGGATTTTAGAGTGTTGGATCAATGGAGATTTCGAAGGTATAATATTTGATAATGTACCGGAGAAGTTTTCCGGTTCTTTTTTTATATTGTCAATAGAAGGCCCAAGAAAATGAGGAGGTGGTGGATTTCCAGATGAAGGTCTTGAGAGCTCATTAATATGAAGAGAGGAGTTTGAAGTAATATTTGTGCTCATCAGTGGCTGAGAGATTGAAGAACTTGGGCCAGAATAGCCAGGAATTTTTACTTCTTTAAGGGATTGTAATGGATCTGAAGTTATATTCTGTTCCTGTATGGGTGTTATTTCTTGTTTTATTTTTAAATTCTGTGGTTCATTTTGTGGTTGCATTGCATTGCTAGGCAAGAAAGATGAATTACCTAAGTGTAGTACATTAACATTTTTATCCGCCGACAAGGAATGAGATTGCCTTTGATGGGTATAGGGTGACCCTGAAAGAAATGAATAGTTCTGATGTGAGGACCCTATATGTGCAGTATTTGAGATTGTGTGCATAGATTGTTGCTGTAAAATGACAGAATGAGGACTGGAAATAGATGGTGGGGGTTGTGACATTGACTTGTGATCTTTATCTGCCTCGCTATTACTAGCCGGATGCTGTAACAAAGATTTGTTTGGATTCAAGCTGTTGTTTAAGTGAGAAGATTCCAAGTTTTGACAGATATCTCCTACATGGATATGAACTCCTCCCTGTTGACGTAAATCTGAGACATGTGTTCTCATATCAGATGCACACAGTTGTGTGTTTTGTTGCCTGATGGGCATGTTTTCCTGTAGTGGAATCTCTGAATGCCTCATGTCTGTACATTGGTGAATTATTGACGAGCCACTCATGGCCTGAATGTGAGCAGGTGGTGTCCTTACACCCCCATGATGCAAACTTAGATTTGATAAGTTTTTAGAGTTACCACTACTCATATTTGGTGGAATTTGCAATAGATTAGAAGGAATTGGTAAATTAGCGTTATCTGTTGATAAAGAAACCGGCATGTCTGTAGTAATTGGACTGTTCGATTGTTCTCTTGATAGTCCTGGCTCTGATTTTATAGTCGCATTCATGTTAAAACCACTACCTTGAAAAATCAAGTTGTTTGTAACCATAGATTCCAAGCCACCAATCAAAGAGCCATGCACCTGAGAAGTTTGCATCTCTTCCTTAATGATAACACTTCCAGTTGGTAAAGGCACAGGAACATTGAACATCCCACATCTATTGCTGTTGTCAACTTCTTCTTTAATAATAACTTTTGGTGCTAATCCTGTTGGATCTATTTCATCATAGCCCTTCATGAGTGATGTTCCTATTTCCTTGCTTGATTCACACTTATCTTTCACATCTCTTTTGATTCTCACACTCTCATTTTCTACCTTGATAACTGATCTATGTTCTGGTGTTGGAAAGTCTTCAACCAACCCCGGTGTTTGTTGAATGCTTAGTATTTTAGACTTCTCTTTTTCTAAACCTTTATTATCCGTGGAAAGCACTAAGCCATCAGATCTTAATGTTTTGTCTGTACCATCCTCAATTGCTGATGATAAAACTGGCATCGGAACTTTAATACTAATAACTGGAGTAGTTGGCTGCACAGTATCACTATGGATAGAATCACATATCCCTTCTTTGTTCAAAGTTTTAAAATTATTGATGACAAGGTTATTAGCGACAATGATAGTAGAGGCTTGAGTTTTATTTGTAGGTAATGAACTCTGAGAATTATTTGAAATATTTTTAGTAATTTCATGTTCAGAATTTATGTTATCTTCATTTGTTAAGTGTAATGGCGTGGCAATTCTTGTTTCAATACTTGAAGATGACGGAAGTGTCGCAGCTGACGAATTAATACCGCTCGATGGATTTAAGGTGGTGAGGCTCACATCACTACTTGCGGTTTCTGGAGATTCATTCTCTGGTTCATTATTCTCACCATCATCCACAATAGAACCACTATCAGTGGTGAGACTTTCAGCAGGACTCTGAAAACATTATTAGAATTAATCAATACATTTTATGGGCATATTTATTTTGCTTTCCTGAACTAAAATTATTTAATCCAAAGAAAAATAAATTTTGTAACATTATTTTACTATTATTAATTCCTTATGGAGTTTTATTGATAAGACGCATTTGCGACAATGTGTTTGTTAGAGATTACAAACACAAATACTTAGGATAAGAGTGAATTTAATAAAAACACATCAGTATACACCAGCAGGCAGGATGGTAAAAAATTAAATAACCTGTTACAATATACTTGTATCATGTATCCAGGACTTTCCCTCAAACACTAGGGGGGGGGGCACAAATCAAGTTATGTTCAATGTATATAATTTAAATTGACTGTGCCTAAATTCTAGTATCAATAAAAAATACTTTCAAAATTTGTTTTTATATTACAAAGATGCATGTGATATTAATCATCATCAACAAAATATTCGATAAATCTTAACATGCTTACAGAATTTATAAAATAAATAATTATATGAAAAAGTATGTAATATTATTGACAAATTCTATAAAAGTAAAAATGTAAAATGTTTTCAAGATTGAGGAAAATGCAGTATAATTATTCTTAAAGAATATTTAATGAAAATAAAAAAAATATTTAAAGCTATAACATAGGCCTATTATTGAATAACCAAAAGAATAAATTTAAAGGAAAATAATGTGATTAGTCTTAAGAAAATAGTAGGCTAGTTAACATTGCACCCTGAAGTCAGGTGCTGCCTCATATTCACTCTTACTCCCCATTCTTTGCTCATACAGAAATAACGGTAACAACAGTTGTTAAATTTCCCAACTAGGATATACCTTAACAATTACAAATGGACATTCGGAATACCTTTAAGAAAGTGCAAACAAATTTTACACAGTCAACATTAATAAACTATCACCATATTATTGGTGTTATTAAATGTATAAATATATTATCAAGTGACACTAATATAATATATAAAAGTGCAAGCTGCAGACCACATGACTTGATGTATGACCATATGAAAGAGAATTTAATAGTTATTCTGGGGGGGGGGCACAAATCAAGTTATGTTCAATGTATATAATTTAAATTGACTGTGCCTAAATTCTAGTATCAATAAAAAATACTTTCAAAATTTGTTTTTATATTACAAAGATGCATGTGATATTAATCATCATCAACAAAATATTCGATAAATCTTAACATGCTTACAGAATTTATAAAATAAATAATTATATGAAAAAGTATGTAATATTATTGACAAATTCTATAAAAGTAAAAATGTAAAATGTTTTCAAGATTGAGGAAAATGCAGTATAATTATTCTTAAAGAATATTTAATGAAAATAAAAAAAATATTTAAAGCTATAACATAGGCCTATTATTGAATAACCAAAAGAATAAATTTAAAGGAAAATAATGTGATTAGTCTTAAGAAAATAGTAGGCTAGTTAACATTGCACCCTGAAGTCAGGTGCTGCCTCATATTCACTCTTACTCCCCATTCTTTGCTCATACAGAAATAACGGTAACAACAGTTGTTAAATTTCCCAACTAGGATATACCTTAACAATTACAAATGGACATTCGGAATACCTTTAAGAAAGTGCAAACAAATTTTACACAGTCAACATTAATAAACTATCACCATATTATTGGTGTTATTAAATGTATAAATATATTATCAAGTGACACTAATATAATATATAAAAGTGCAAGCTGCAGACCACATGACTTGATGTATGACCATATGAAAGAGAATTTAATAGTTATTCTTAGTTGTTACAGTAGCCCCATGGCTTCTTTGGTGCTGACTGACAGTTCACAGCTGACTTCTGACAGTCAACATTTAGGTATATACCTAAATTTTGTCTGTCAGAAGTGACAGCTGCTAAACACATTTTTTTTTTGCAGATCATATGGTTCGGCGTAGGGATACATAATTTGGTATGGTAGCTTTTCAAAGCCGTCAGCCATCAGCTGTCAGTCAGCACTAAAGAAGCCATGGGGCTACTGTAGGTATGTCCAACCGTAATAAAATTGGGGTGTAAGTATGTCTTGTCGGGGCTTGACAAGTATCCATCCCTCAGAATAAAACTTCTAATCTTTCCTCTGATGGAAACATTCAAAACATTCAAATACTTTCAATAAGCCAAAGTGTGGGTGTCAAACTTAAAAGTTGAAAGTACAACAAAACTGTACTATCCTCTAAGACTATAAGGCAGCTAGATAACTATGCATAGAACATTAAACAAATCACCTCTGAGATTTAGAGAGTTTAAGATTCCTTGTAATATTAATACTTATTTCAAAATGACTTATTGTTTTGAATTTATCTATATCACAATTTTGATCGACAAACATCTTAAGGGACAAGACAGTTTAAATCGTTAACTACTGTACAAAATAAAAAAAAATATACACACATTTAGTAGTTTGTTGTGTTTAGCTGATTTATCAAAAAGAATTAGATAGCACTTACAAACAGTGAAAAGCTTAGTGAAATATTTTAAAAGCTCATAGATGAGACTGAGTGAAAACCAGTGGGAATGTACACACGTGGCTAGGATAACGTAAACTAAGTTGTAATTGTAGCATTATTATTTATTAGTGACAAATCTAAATATTTGAAAAATTATTTTGTGTTTCATAGTAATTATTAAGTTGTATATTTAATTTAATTGTAATTATGTGTGTGTTTATCTTCTTAAATAATTCAGATACTTTTTATATTGTAACTGATTCAGTGCATTGTTTTATTGTTATTGTGTGCTTGTTCAGTCGTCTGTAAACAACAACGTACGCCAATATCATGAAAAGAACTGGCAGTTTACACAGACTCAGGGTGTCCAGCCAAACGATATCTTAAAATTCCCCGACTTTTTCAGGTTTTCCAGAGCCAATTTCCAACTTTTCCAGTCACTATACTATACATATTATTGTATTAAAATCTCAACTTAATGTAATAATATTTTTAGACACATATACATTTTGAAATGGTAACACTCTATGAAGGAGTTAAAGGATGTCAGCCTAAAGCAATGGGTCGTTGGGTCATGTGTTCCAAGTTAGTTTTGGGTTAGATCATATTGAGACATTAAAAGATCGTCTTACACAAGCTAGTGAACTAATGACTCAACTTTGGGTGAAGACACGATAGATGGGTGGAAAGATTAGATGAAAATCCCAAGTTGACTTTGAGAAATGAGATTAATATATTCAAGATGGACAACTGTACTAAAATAAGTTCGCAGTGAAGAAAAAAAAATTGACAGTTATTTTATTGTAAATTAAAGTAGCGTAGGCCTATTATTTTAGTGACTAAGTGAAAATTCCAGAAATTTGATCAAATTCCCTGACATTTCTCTGACTTTTCCAGGTCGCTGGACACCCTGTGGAAGAAGCACAGCACTAAGGTCGCCCGTTGAAATACTATTGTGAGTATAACTGAAAAATATTACATCTTAAGTAAATGATTTTTAAGCCATTTTTATATTTAAATAAACTATAGTAGGCTATAAGAGAGAGTAAATTAAATTTCACTAGTATGTTTTGTTCATAAGATAGCACTATTTAATCAAAGTGTGGTAATCTGCCAAAATAAAACATACAAACTAAAATAGACTTACATAGAAAGCAGGGCTATAGCTTGTCTTTGATATTCTACTGTCAAAAAAACCCTTCGGATACATGCATAAATAGTACAACTCCCCTAAGCGAGTAGTGTGTCAGCACCAAATCAGGTTAGTGCATATTGTACAAAATAATGTGTTGATTAGAATTTTAAATCAAATGAAATGTAGGTACTTGATATTTTCCATAACTTTCAAATCATCAGGCTTGCCAATTGAAACTGCATTTCTTATAATATTTGATTATATCAGTTAATCACATACTTTCACTTGGAGTATATTATTTGTGAATATTATGTGATATAGCAGTGTGAAAACTTGTTTTCATTTTAGGTCCGAGTTGATTTCACAAGCAAACTCACGATTTATTGTAATAATAAGCCTGAAAAACAAAAACTCTATGGCGTGAGCCCGCAAGTGAACTATACCAACTGAGCGGCCGCCGCCGTTTGCGATTATAGTTCCAACCATAGCGAAGATAAGGTGTCATGTGGTCAGCACAACAAGCCCTCTGGTCGTTTATATCAGTTTTCTAAACTGGAGCTGCTAGTTATTTATCTTTATTTGCCCTCAAGAAGTCTTGAGTTTAACCCCATTCCAGACCCTTTGCTTCACAAGTGCTGGAGATCGAACCCGGGACCTTTGGATCTGCAGCTCTGACCACTAGACCACAAGGCGGTCAAATAGGCTATTAAAAGCATAATAATTAATGCTAGTTTATTAAGTTATCAAACAACCAAACGCACGTAGTCCTTATATTTCCAGAAGCCGCATTGTTTTAACATAGCAAAGCCTTTGTTTCTAGGATATAATTATATAAAAGTATTACCACAAAAACTAGATAAAATACTTCGATATTTTTATATTCATCCCAATGAGAAGAACATAGTAAAATTTCTAAGATTAACAAAATTAATTAAACTGAACAAATTCTTGTTTAATCCTTTAATAGTTGGGATATAAATATATAAACCTGCTTTCACATAATATTCACTTCCATTCCATGCATTAAAACTAACAGACCAGATATTAAACTATGAACAATGAGCATCAATAGGTAGAAGCGCTCATGCAAAAATAAAATAATAAGAAATAAAATGTAATAGGAATAAGCAGATACACATATTAAAAGAAATGGGAAAAAAATTTAAAATAATTTTCCACTCAAGGATTATATATATATTTTTCAGATTTGTAATATTAGTTTAAACTTAGATTCCCAATCATTTCAATAAAAAAATAAAAATAATTTAATAGTTTCAACCAAGTCAAAGGTAGTGGTGGATGTCAAAAATAGTTTGAATAGTCAGGAAAAGGGTCAAAAATGCTAATTCGATTACAGTAATTAGTATGAACAATAAATTTGCCTTCTGTAACATTGTAAAAAAAATTAAAAAATTGAAAAAATTACACACAATCAATATTTGTAAATTAAATTTTAAAATTGTAAGTCTTCCAAATAAAAACTTTATATTTTGTCTAACAAGTGTTGAGTAAGATTTTTCATATAATGTAAATAAAAAAGACTAGGTCTAATGCAAATATTATAATGGTGTATTTTTAATCAAGCATTTTTGGTATAAGTATATATGAATTATAAAAATATATTTTAAGATTGATCTTAAATAAAAAAAACTCATGGCATGAGCTTTATTAAATACTTACACAATAAAACATCAAAATATTCAAACTAGTCTGAATAAATACAACTGACCTACCTAGTCTTGTAGCCCTACATAAGAATAACAAAAAACATTTTTCAACTAAACCAGTGTGTCTGGTTACCTCTTACATTTTAGTTCCTAAAGTTCTCACAAAAAGCGCTGTTCAAACTATTATTATCTATGACATAAAAGCAAATGGATGCCATTACAAATAATAACATTTATGTAATGGATGTGTATTTATGAAAATAAGTGTGTTGTAGATGTATTTTGTGCATAGTTTGATATTTAAAAATCACTTTCATTATTATGTTAGGCTAAAAATAAGTTTTCCCACCTTAAATCTATTCTGTGATATATATTCAATTTACTTCAGGGTGGCACTCACTCGCTTGTTTTGTAAGGAGTTTCAAAATAAAAACAATTAAAATTTCAAGTGTATATCTACTCAAATAAAGATAAGGTTAGTTTAGATTTAATAAATTAATATGATTTTCAAAGAAAATTAAATAAAAACGTTTCTTTAAAAGCCAGTCCTTATTTGTACATTTTTTCCTGAAAAATTCCCAGGAAATATTTTTTCTCGCCCGAATTTCGAGAATAGCCACTTTACCGAATTTTTTTTCTTCACATTCGGAATCCCACACAGCCCTTGTAATTTTTTCCACTCACCAAACCCCAAATCTATTCCATGGCAGATTCAGGTGAGATATCAAGTGTCGGAATATTGGGAGGCACGCACACTAATGTTAGGGTCGCAGGGAACTAAAGATCTGGCTGTACTGAGGAGGATTTGAATTAAATAGGTTTCCTCAAAGTCTTACATTCCTTAACGCTCCATAATTTGCACAGTTCAGTTTATAGAGCCAGGACTTAAAGCAGTAAACCATTAAAAAACAATGCTGTTGTAAAAATAAGGAAATATAATTACAATATAATTTACATTATTGTACAGTGTGTCTACACCGTCTTACTATACAAAGTGATAGTAAAGGAAGCCACCTGAAAGGATAGTTAGGTTAGGCCGAGATAAAGACCAATTTTTATAGGAAGATCAGTAGAATTCACCAACATTGATCAGAAGTTACTAACATTTGAAATTATAGAAATAGGTTTTATTTGATTGATTTATTATATATATATCTCATCAACAAAATTATAATAACTTTTAATACTACTTCCTTATGGATTACTTAATAATTTGTCTTTATATTATTAATTATACGGAATTATAATGTAATTCAAATGTAATATTTTCAAATACACCATTGTGGCAACATGAGCTACAATGGTGCAAAGAGTTAAACATTAAATGTATTAAATTTACACGCTTATCTTACTAGAACCGATCATCATAAACCATAAACAAATTATTTGTTTGTAAACCTTAAAAAAAAAAAAGGCAAACAAATATTTGTTTCAAATAAAAGTTATTTATTTTTTAAACTCCAGTGAATGAACACTATTAGCGTAGGATATTGGTGTCATCAATATAAACAAGGACTCTCTACCAAGTCGCCATCTTGAATTCTTAACTAAGGCAACCTTTAAGTAAGTTACACTTTGGTTCTTTAATTTAAATAAAGAGGATATAATTGAATCACAAAAAAAGTTATAAACAGTTATTTTTACAACCAACATTTAATTTTAAGATATTTTAAATACTAGCTTCATTTTACATAAGTTGAAAGAGTAAAATATACCGCGTGCTAGCCAACGAGATTAAAAGTGTACGTTTGTTTTCGTGTTGTATTGATTATTAAAAAGATCGGATAAAAATTAACTAGAAAATATAATTTCTTCTTAATACCGGTAATTTGTTTAGTAAAAGTTACTCTACTTTGGAACATATGACCTGTGAGATAACTGTAAAGTTTATTTGGCAGTGGCTACTTTGCTTAAATCTTTTTTTAACTTCTTTATTCTTGTGTACGATTAATTACAAAGTGTTTGTGGCAGTGACATATATTTGTGATATATTTAATTTTCAATTTTAAGTTAATATATTTTCTAAATTTCATATTGCGTGTGTATCAAGAAAAGAAGTGGACCCCTAACCTATTTAAAACCTAAAATTGTTGTATTAATCTCTTGACTAGGCCTAGGTTTGGAAAAATTGATGTTAATATAGTACTAATACAAAATATAATAAGTTAATTGGATTTTTAATAGGAGAGATTTATTAGTTTAAATATTTTGAAATTAACATAAATTATTTAAGTGATTTAACTTTGTGTTAAAACATTAAAAAAAAATAGCTTTGGCTAAGAATCTTTGTTAGAGAGGTTCTTGTGTTGAATAAAGGTTTAGTTTTATTAATCTCAATTCACCCTCCCCCCTAATTCCACCCTCTGAAAATGCATCTCCAAACCCAGCCAACAAAATCGAAGACTAGACAAGCCTAGTGGTCCCAATTTATCTGCTGGCTTCCTACCACTCAAGTGCAACGTTCCTAAATTATCAGCTGAATTGCTCCAAATCAACGAGAGTAGAGTGAAATGGTGAGCAGGCCTATTTTGTATTTTTTTAAAGTTTTTACATAATTCTATCTTTGTAAGGAGTGTTGTGTCTATGACTAGTAGTTCCCACCATTTATCGTTCAGAACAGGGTGAAATGTGTTTCATCATAACCTGGTTTACTTCCTAGTTACATAGTTTGTCAAGTAGTTATAGAAATTATAAAAGACTATGGGAGTAGTACGTAAACACATACTTAAGATAAACTGTGATCATAACTCAAACAGATCTAGGCCTATTAATCACACAAAACTGTTTGATGGTGTGTTTGAAGTATTAAGACTTTTCCGACAGCATCTTTTTGTATACTAAACTCGAGCCTTCAAAATATATGTTAATGGGGGTTGGTGCGCCAACATATCTACATACAGGTCGCATTTTTATATAAAAAATAGTAAATAATAAATGATCTAATACAGTCATCCTGGTCACAAGAATATGGAGAACCTAATGACACTAAAATCATTATTGAAAATAGTTTATAGCTAGCAATTGAATCAAAACTAGGCCTAACTAAGTTCAGTGTTGTTAATGCTTGAAAGATTAAGTTGTTTGTTTTAAATACTTTAAAATAATACAAAAAGATAACTATTGCATATAATAATACAATAAATAACAATACAATAACCTAACCTTATAGTACCTTTAATTAGTAGGATAATAATCAATTAAACAATATAATGGTGCTAGGAAAAAATTATGTCATAGTATATAAGGCTAAATTTTAAAGGTAAAAATGCATTTTTGTAAATAGGCCTAAAACTTTAGCCAGTTGTTAAATTTTGAAAAAATAATAAAAGTTTTCAAATAACAAATTTTATTATAATATTAATAGTCATTTATTGATTTTCTTTGGGTTTTTTTACTGGCATGAGGGATTAGAAAATTAGGCAACATTATTTGTTATTTTCTATTAAAAAAGTAGGCCTATCTTATAAATGTATTGGTTTTGGCGTACCCTCCCACCTTATCACACTTTTATTCTAGAAATTATTTCAAAGGTTAATTTTATCTGTAGACATGTTTGATGAAGTAAGCTCTTGGCTGAATATTGATTTCAGTTACTGTGAAAGGAACATCGATGAAGTTGAGACTTCTGGAAAGAAGAGAATCAGAGTTTCATCTAAAGCAGTAGATGAGTTTACAAGAGATTCTATACATCAAGTTATCTATAGAAAGTATCGTCAAGGTTGGTTCCACTGATTATTTACAAAACTCTTACTTGGATCTTGACCTCTCTCCCTTTTGCCTTTATTTACAAATATAAGCTAATGTGGCCCTCAACAGCAATACATGTATAAATTATATTATACAAACTATTGAACCTATTTACATTAGCTGTAATTTGTAAAATATTTTTTATTGAAACACGTGTCATTGGATACTGTCTTGTCGGCCATCAGAGACAATGACAGTTTGTGTATAGAAAGTCTCGCTGAGCACATGTGTTGAAAGTGCTAAACATGCTTGCGTAGGTCCAATTCTTATAAAATTGTCGCCCTTAGCTAACATATGTACACCTTTACACCTGCCTTCACAGGATCCTTGAACAGATACTAATTTGCTATCACCCACAGTTACTGTTTGTTTTGTGTTATAGTTGAGGCCAGTATACATGTTTTAGCTGGAGTAAGCATGTGGACCACTGCGAGAAACTCATTAAAGAAGATTGGGACAGAGAGATGAAGATGGATGCGAATGACAGACACGGCGACGATGATGATGAAGATGAATCCAACTCTGGTGATGATGTGGAAGAAGTTCTTGAGGTGTAAACTTCTAGACAACTCCAGGGGTGATAGTAACTAACTCCTAAATTTGCTAACATGTTTTTACTGACATTAAATTATTCTAAACATTAGGTCAAGTTAAGCTCTCACACATCCAACATATTATACTGTCTAACCATTAATAATACACATATGCCATAGTGAATAGTAAAATCTTTGTTTTACTCTCTTCTGCTGAAGAAGGAGTTTGATGTACCTCAACAATTACATAATTATGTGTTTTGTTGTGTTTTAGTTGTTAACTTTGAGGCCTACAGTTTCCTGGTAAGTGTGTAGGCCTTGCTTATCTATCTTTGCTTAAATATTTTATATAATATACATATAGAAAAAAAAATTGTCATTTACTTTTATTATTATAATTTTTCTTGTTTTCTAAACTTTGCTTGTCGAAATTGACAGCTGCTAAGCATATGGTCTTTTAAATCATATGTTTTGGCGTAGGGATACATTTTAAAATCTAGTAACTTTTCCAGAAATTTTCTATGGTTCTTCCTACCGAAATCAGACTTTAGAAACAATCACATTTCTTTCTTTATTTCTTCTTACAATTCTTCAAATTTCCAAGCCATTAGACAATAACTAATTTTATTACAAATGAATTTGAAACTTATGTTTTACGGACTGTTGCTTTAGAATAATAATTTATCTAGTAAGTAAACTTTTCACAATTTATTTTTAATCACTATATATATGTGAGACAGAAAATTTGCCAAAAAATTATGTCTTATTTTTTATTACAAATATAATGTTCTGTTTTATAAAATCCTCAATTATTGTTTCAAGGAACAAATTCATATATTTAGATGGAGAAAATACAACCGAGATAAGCCAAGTCTAATATTTCTAAAGGTGTTAAAACCAGCTCGCCTCCCTCGTCAATACCACCGTCCGGCTCTTACCAATCTCGCCTCCCTAGTCAATACCACTGTCTGGCTCTTCCCAATCTCGCCTCCCTCGTCAATACCATTGTCTGGCTCTTCCCAATCTCGCCTCCCTCGTCAATATCACTGTCTGGCTCTTCCCAATCTCGCCTCCCTCGTCAATACCACTGTCTGGCTCTTCCCAATCTCGCCTCCCTCGTCAATACCACCGTCTGGCACTTCCTAATCTCACCTCCCTCGTCAATACCACCGTCTGGCTCTTCCTAATCTCACCTCCCTCGTCTATACCACCGTCTGGCTCTTCCTAATCTCACCTCCCTCGTCAATACCACTGTCTGGCTCTTCCCAATCTCGCCTCCCTCGTCAATACCACCGTCTGGCTCTTCCCAATCTCGCCTCCCTCGTCAATACCACCGTCTGGCTCTTGCCAACACCGATTGTCATGCCATATTTCACCATTTTTTCCATTCATCACATCCAGCTGTTCTTGCACTTGTTTTCATTCCCATACCACAATAACGTCTGCAAATAGCCTTTCTTTTCCTCCTTCAAGAATTCATCCATGATCATTATAAATAGTACAGAAGACAACAAAACCCTGTTCATTTCTAGAGCAACCTGTGTTCCCCACTTGCGTCTTAACACCAATATAACTGTCTACATGGCTTTCACCAATCCAATCGATGTTTTATCTATCTCCTTTATAACCATAACTTATCTCTTCTGCCTTTTTCACATTTATGGAGATCATCAACATATATTTTCCATAATTACACTGTTTTTACATTCTCTGTCTTATTAAAAAGATGTGGCCCATAGTCGATCTTTCGGTTCTGAAATCATATTGTTGCTCTAGCAGTTTTATTTCTACCTCCTCCCTGATTCTCTTTTCAACTATTCTTTCCATTATCTTCGCTACTTGTCGTAAGGATCATTCTCCTAGAGTTATCACACTCCTTAAGGATCGGTATTATAACACCAGTCCTGGGAAACATTTCTCTCATCCCATATACATCTTATCAACCTGTACAACCACTTCTGATGTCCTCACCCTCTCCACCGCAACTTTGTCTATTCCCACGGCTTGTCTTGTTTTCACTTCTAACATTCTTAATGTTGCATTATGCCCCTTCTCCTGTATACTGTTTATCATAACATTTCTCTCCTCTTCAACTGTTCCTATTTCTTTATTTGCGCACTAATTTTTTCACCTCAACCATAAATTTATCCCTTACTTTCTCTTCTTTTAGCTTCCATACTTTTATATATTAAGAGTTAATAGCCAGAGCTATTATTTATGCTTATTAGTAGGGAAATACTCCACTAGATATCATATTCTGAAAATTGAAAAATGACACCTGGACACGGGTTCGATTCCCGTGTCCAGGTGTCATTTTTCAATTTTCAGAATTCCATACTTTTGTTTTTCTTTCTCTTATTTATTTTACTCTATCAATTTTGCTACCACTACCCGGTGGTTTCCTAGTAAAGCAGAAACATCCTATGTTCATCCTTATCTGTTATTAGCTTTCCTTATCTCTAAAATCTAGTTGTTTCATTTGTTTCCCAGCCCAATATATGATGGCATTTGGTGTGAATGTAATAGGTTCCCCAACCGAGCCTCTGGAAATTCCTCTTGCTTATCCTTCTCTTCCTCTTTGTCCAATCTATTGATATGACAGTTGAATTGTATTCCTGGCCAATGATAGTAGATAGAAGTAAAGGAGCTGACACATTATACAAAATAGGTAATAATATAACATAACATCATAGTCAAAGGGAAGAAAATTCGATGGAATATTCTAGTTTAGTAATTAATACAGTCCGATATCTCAAGAATTCATCGTGATATAAGTATGCATGAATTTAGGTAAAAGAGAATATTTTAAATTAAGTTTAGAATGTATTGACATGGTATGATGAAACAGTCGTTTTAAAACATGCAAACAACACAGCAACATTCCACATAAAGAACCAAGCGAAAGTTTAATCTAGACTGTAACAAGCCAAGCTCACATCCGCTCTATCGTTTCGTTTCCTCTTGAATAGAGTTATCTCTTTATCCTCATCATTGTCCATTTCAACTTGGTTTCGTTTACGTCCTTTAGTTGTATGCTCAAGTTTTGACTGTAAGCATAAATTATAGTGTAACAGTAAGATCACACATATTCCACCAGAAAACAAAAACTATCTAAGCTGAAATAAAAAGGAGTTAGTAAAATGTCAGTTAAAACCCCATTGTAATTATAAAAGTAAGTATTAACAGCTGGAGGGTTCATTGTGCTGTCAATATGACAACCTCTATCTGCAAATAATGGCACTATCATCGTTAACAGTGGGATTGCTTGGTTGGTATGTTTCGATTGCGGGCTTCAATCATGGAATTTAGATAACTTTAAGCAAGATATATTTGTATTTGAGAATAAAGCTTAGAAACTAATTCTTGTTACATTCTGTTGGCACAATTTGTATCTGAACATTGCAAAACAGATAGAAGTGTTAACATTGGATCATGAAACCTACAAGTGTGGATTCTAACTTATTTCTAAGTGAAGATGTGATCACAATGACACAATCAAATGGGGATGTTTTATACTTTGGGACATTATCTCACTGCTGTCTGTATTTTTGGGAGGGTGGTTCTTAAAGATCTAAACCACTAAAAAGTAATGATGGGCTACTCGAATCTTCGAATCCACTGAATTCTGACAAGTATTCAAGATTCGAGGATTCGGTGTTTTACTGGATTCAATGGTCTGAATCTTTCACCTCATAAACAAAGCATAATATTTTGAATTAAAAAATTACTTGGTTAGGCCTACTTTAAAAGCACAACTTAATCCGTAATCTTTATTTTGTCGGACAAGAGAGATTAGCATGAATAAAATCATTTAAAAAAAAAATTGTTAGCTGTGGAAAATCTTACGTGTCTACTACCCTACCCTCCCGCCTCTATGGAAAACTTGGACTCGACCGTTTCGGCACTTGCTCACTTCTAAATACTTTCACCTCACAAACAATCTTGTAAATATTTTAATGAACACATTAAAACTCTTCAAAAACTGAAAATCAAAACTAGAAATACAAATAAACTCGAAATAAATAAAAAAAATTACAGCATTTTTTTCAAACAGAAATAAAAACACATAACACATGATACAAAGCCAGCCGCCATGACATGTATTATGTTTACTCGCCAGAGTGATGATTAAAATAAAGATCCTGTTAATTCTTACCACTGATTTTAATTATCTACAACTATGCAAAGAACCCCAATTTATTGCATATGATCCTTAAGTTATATATTTTGTTGGGTTTCATGAAAAATAAATAATGTCAACAGTCAGACACCGATAAAACTGTTTATTTACGCCTACCGGCCTACATATTGTATATCGATTGTTTGTTTAGAATCGATTCAGGTAGTCTGATCACTTAGTAAGAGCTCTCGGGTTTTAAGTATCAAATAATGACTTGCTAATTCATAATTTGTTTTTAAATTGATTTTAACTAAGCGTTTATTATTTTTTAAATGTCATTGAAGTAATTGTAAAAATATTCAAACATAGTCCTGCCTAATAAAATGGTAAAATGGGAATGAACATATTGGAGTCGAAAATATGTTCGTGTTTTAAATAGAATGTATTCTCAGAAATCAATATATCGCAAGAATCGAATATATTTCTTGTTTTCTAAGTGAAAATAGATAATGGATATAAAAGAAAATTATAATAAAAATACTTTGGCATTATTGAGTTCACTATTTTCCATCTATGTTTAATTGTTAGGCATATTGTTTTAGTCTTTAATAAAAATATGTTTGTATTTTTTTATTGCTTTTAATAAAATAAATTATAATCCTTCAATGATGATTAAAGTTGATCAAAAGGAAACTAGGCCTAATCTGTTTATTTCACATGATTTCTTAGAAACTAAACTCATTCTAACAACACTTTTAAAAATAACTAAAAAAACACTCAAATTTTGATTGATTTGATTTCTAAACAATAATATTAGTTGAGATTGTTTAATTTGGCTGGATTTTAACCTGTATTTTGCGAGGGATGGTTGGGGTCGATTAAAATTGAAAGCATGATTGAAATAAATCTTAATTTACAGTTTAGGCCTATATTGTGTAATGAAAGTCTATTTGTAAATCATTAAAATTTCTAACAATTTGCTAGGATTCGTTAAATTTTTATTTTGAGAAATGGTGGATTCGACCCATCTCTACTAAAATGTATTAATTATCTTAGAATGGTTCATTATGACCCTGTTAAAAAAAATGACTGGGCTAAGAAAACTATATGCATGATTTAAATTATTTTCTCTGATTACAAAACTGCGACATGTTGGGCTTTGCTTGAAATCAGCTAACTTAAGCAAATCATATTTAGTTTTTATTATAGAACCATAATAAAAGGTTTTTAATCTTAATGAGATATGATGATACTTTTCCACTATATTTTGGTGTGATTCAATTTTAAAATAACAAAAATATATTTAATAGGATGGTGTTTCTGGATGTGTGCACCCATAAGTCTTAAGGACAGTAATGTTGCTGAAGAGGAGCAATACCAGTACTTCGTCATGCTGAGACTGAAAACATAAACTTTGAAAAAGTAACAACTGTACACCTCTGACAGGTTGACTACCTTGACTGATTACAAACCCTGCCATATGTGTTACACAGAGTGGAATTAGGCAGGTTAGAATGTAAATGATGTCAAGTGTGCGGTGGTGGAGAGTGAGTGAGTGATAAGAAAGATACAATATTTTAGATCAACATGTAGAAAATAATCTTAGTTATAATTTTGTATCTTACTTAGGAAGAAGAATAAATAAGATTCTATATTGCATCAAAATATGGAAGTTTTTGTAATGTGTTGATGTTTTTAACCTTATTTGTGACCCATGATGAACCAGCTAACACTTTGTAACAATTGCCCCAGTGTTCTCTTGTTCCTGCCGTCTCACTCTCACTGGGTCGTCGCACCACCAGCTAACTTTTCTGCAATCCTGATAGCACGGACAATTGAAGCCCGTCTAACAGACCGCATAGAGCTCGCTGGAAGCGCCTCTTGGACTGAGTTTGTGGGAGGCCTCCGGAGTGGAAGATCGGAGCAAACCTCTTCTATACCACTGGACTGGTCACGCACTTAATGGATGTGATTGGTTCCGAGACCTAGTGCCAGGCGCTCGGATATGGTTGCTGTGCAGCCTCCCTTAGAATTAGGTGGCAGCCCGTTTTACCGGCCTTCAAGCCAGAAGAGCTAACGCGAACGGAAAGTTTTGTACAGGCTGCGCGGCACGCGGTCGAGGCCAGAAATAAACTTTATAACGTCGTCGGTCCCTATAGGAGCGAGTGTATATATATCAAGCCACTCGGTATAGTGATTGGTACGCTTCCTCTTCACTATTATCGGAACCTTGGACTATAATTATTTTTTTTAATTAATTAATTTTAGCACCGCGTCTTACTACCCGTTCGGGTTATACGCTTCCTTGGACTATATATACTGGCAGATTATTGCCAAAAGGTCAGTCTTTATGACAGTACTGAAATGAACTCTTCTCACATCATAAACGTCAAGCATCAAATTTTGGGCTTATCCCGCTTAATCTTTTTTCGCCGGTCATCATCATGGCCGTTATTGTCATGTCGATTTTGTTCCAGCCGTATTGACTTTGACGATAAAAATCTTTCCATTTAATTTTTCAGACATGAGGAATTTATTTAACGAATAATAGGTCAGGGCTTCTTCCTTTAAATGCTTTGATAATTGTTATTAGTTTTTGAGCTTCTCTCTTAAATAATTAATTGAATAATTAGTCATATTTATTGGCAAATCGTTAGTTATCCATAGCATTCAACTCGCTGACACTTCTATAATTTATTTGAAATATTTGTTTTTGTTTCTTAAATAAAGTATTTCAAAGTTTGGTATATTTGGTGCCTTATTTTAGAATTTGTGATTTCCCCCTTTTTTTACCTTTATATCCAACTTGAGTTTCGGGATGTGGTTGCAATGGATTCTTGATGTTGGTGCTATGCCTTTAGTGTGTGTTTAAGTGGGCAATAAATTGTGCAGTACATTGTTGATATTATACAAGGTGAATTAGGTCATCGTACTCACAGGTTTGACTGTCAGTGATGGGTGGAGTTGGTTATGTGTCTAGACACAACACTGCCCTGGTACAAAAATATACAAGATGATACTGTAAAATATAATAAGAAAATGAAAAGAAGATTGCGAGAGGAACAACACTGATTTGGGGATTAGAAGTGTTCAAGTGACTTGATCTTCACTATACAACAACTGATGGGAGAAACGTTGTGAATTTGGCAAGGACTTGGTAATGGTATTTATGTATTATTATTAGCACCATGTATTACTACCCATTCGGGTTGTACGCACTTGCGCTAATGTGCAATGGTAGGGTGATTGTGAGATGAAATGGAGGACCTACAGTTTAACATGGGATCTGAACCACGGTGGAGGCCTGACATTCCACACATTCACAAGTTGTGACTAATACACGTCTTTTTATAGGTGAAGGAAGGGTTTGGCAATCAGATAAATCTGTGCCGGGACCGAGGATTGAACCCTGGACCCTCAGCACAGGTCTGACACCTTACCCCTAGACCGCCAGGTCACCTGGTATTTATGGATGCGGAGAAGGTATATGATAGTATGAATGGTATTAAAATCGGAGGTGTTCCTTGAGGAACTAGATGAGCAAATATGTGATATGTATTATTAATTCAACCAAAAATTATAAATCTTTATCATAAAGGTATAGCTAAGGTGAGTGTTATTACCAGATGTCTAGATCTTGTGCAAATATAAGGTATTAAGCCTAATAAATTATTAAATAGGATAATTGAATTTTTTTAATAAATACTTGGGTGCTTCCTTTAATAGTTTTTATATTGATAGAAATAAGTGTGGAAAGTGGCGGAGGGTAGAAAGATGAGTTGTATTGAGAGTGAAGAGTGTATATAAGGATAACACGAGTGTAAACACTGATAAGGGGTGTTTGGACAAAGTGGTGCCAAATAAAAATAATTAAATGAAGGAGGGGAGTCATGGTGTCTACTCAACTTGATCAATGAAATTCCCGACTTTTTCCCTGATTTCCCCTGATCATTTCCTAAAATTCCCGAC
>CABFWB010005707.1:0-41578 GCA_902151455.1 Timema bartmani | reverse complement strand
AAATATTCTAGTTTTGTGACAAAACAAGATATTGCATTAGTGTACCATATATTTTCATTTTCTTATGTTAAAATAAAACCATAGTATAGGATTGTGTTAAAGAGTATTTAGAATGTGAAAAAAGGGAATGACCTTGTCTTCATCCAGGCCTCAATCATTCCTTCAAACCTGGCACCCGGAGTGTGCATATTTTATGTTATTTATCAGAAGACAATGTTTTCAGGTGAATAATATTGCACTAAAGTGTTTTAATTGTACTGTGGAAAAAGGTCTATGTAATCTGCTTGGATGCCACAAACAATTGTTACTCTCAAAAGTTTGAAAATGTATTTTCTCAAAACTTACCAATTGTAACATAAAACCTTATTCAGCCACACGCTTCAATTCTTGACTGTACACCAGACATAAGCCATCAAGAGCAAATGTCATTTACTTTTCAATCTGTTGAAATAATTGATTAAAAAGTTAAAGTTAAGGAGTATTTTATTTCGTTCGGTCCTGTGTTCGATAACACTGGAGAAGGCTTAACCATTGCTTTGATGGATGAATTGGAGAAGAAATTGTAGACTGGACATGAGAAATTGTAGAGGTCAAGGGTATGATAACGGCACAAACATGACAGGAAAGAATAAAGTCATGCACAGTCTTACAGGAAATATTTCCCAGGACATTTTTTAATCCTTGTGGTTGCCACTTTCTAAATCTTGCAGTTACTGATGCTGCGAAATCTTCAGTTAAGAGTGTATCTTATTTTGGAGTACTACACCGGTTATTGTATTTTTTTCTTGCTCAACCAAATGCTGGAAATGTGTAAAAGACTGTGAAATAAGCCTCACTGTAAAAGAAGTGTCACAAAGTGTCACATAAATATTTTTATTTTTAATAGTATTACATCCTTTAAATGACAACTTATTTCGTATCTCAAATAGTCGTGGGAATATGATCAAAATTGCAAATTTCTGTCCATGTAAAGTACATACAAAGTCATTTTCATGTAAAAATGGAAATGGCCATTTTGTTTATAATGTTAAACAGTGTCTAGATACAAGTTTAATCAAAATTGTTTTGGGGATGATTTTGGGAAAATGGATTTTTTTTTTGCCCTAAATTTTAGGGATAGATATCTAATCCCAAAAACTACTCATGAGAACTTTATGCAAACCCTAGATACCAAGCTGTAGCCTGATTGGTAAAATGGCTTCAGCTCTAGTTTTAGATAGGCCTACAGATAGACTGATAGACAGACAGACGGCATCACAGAAATCACTTTTTCACTTTCAGGAGGTATCACAATACTTCTTTCTCCGAGGGGTGAAGAGAAAATTAGATAGGAAAAAAAATGTCATTATCTACATAATATATATTATGGGCCAGTTTCATAGTCAGATTTAGTACGCCTAAAGTGCGAGTCGATACTAAATACAGGACGACACCTACCTAGACCAAAATGGAATGGGCCAGTTTCTCATATGAAACTGGCCCATTCTATTCAATTTCAGGTAGGTGACGTCTTGTATTTAGCATAGCGCCGCAATTGAGGCGTACTAAATTTGACTATGAAACTGGCCCTTAATGTAATAATTATGTAGGGAACTGTTTAAGCATCATCCATTTGATCCCACGACTACCAAAAATATTTAAATCAATAAATAAAAATATATGTATGTATTTAGCTGTAGGTATATTAGATTATTTTATTCTAATTTGACATCATTCCTTACTAAAAGAAAGTCAAACATACCCATTTGTTTTGGGCTTGCTGACTCAACACAATTTAAAAAATATGCTCAGTCGATCCATTGGAAGCCCTTAGAGTGACACCACTAAACTTATATTTATTTTGAGTTGGATTATAGGTTGAGATAGCCTTTGCATGAATCATTGATTGTTTATTATTATGAGCGTCAGTTTATAGATTACTGAGTTATTACTTATGGTGGCCACTCATTGGGAAAACCAGGAACTATGCTCGAATTTTAAACATCGGGAAATTCCTGGGAAAATTGATTGAATGTTGCTGTCTGTCGGGAATTTAAACATATTAAGAGCCTTTTTTAAAAGGTCTCAACAAACTAAGCTACATGAATTTTTCTAATCTTGACTTTGCATACAATTTCTAGAAAAAATATCCTTCTTAAAAATCTTATCATTGACAAGACTGCTGAAATGTCTGATTTAGTTAGTAAAATGCATTATTCACATAGGAAGGCAATTTTTTGACAGATACAATGTTTACTAAAACAATATTAATGTCAAACTATGTGAATTTCAGCTGTCAACTTTAATAGATTTACAATACCTTTAAAATAATACTAAGAATATAGTAAAATAATAAGTAATAAAAAATGTTTGTATTTTATAAAAGTTTATTTCTACTCGAATCCTACAATAGTTTTTGTGTTGTCTGCCATTGTGAGGTGTAGCCAGTGGTGACTCGAACTGAGGGGGAATTTCCCCTCGCTTACTGGAAATAATTTCCTCCCTTCCCCTCCAACTCATATTATAAATTTTCCCACTCTAGATTTATTTAACTACTCTCTGATATTCTCGAATATGAAGCTGAACTATGGCTGTGCCTCAAACTCCAAATGGCTTCTATAGGCATCCAGGTAAAAAAAAACACTTAAAATAGCTTTAGATGCATCTAATTTTCAAAAAATATTGAAGCGAGAACCACTTCAAATATTTTTAGAGACATCCAATTTTCACTTATTTACCACACTTAAAATAGCTTCTAGAGGCATCCAATTTTCATGTAGGCCTATTTGCCACACTTCATATAGATTCTAGAGGCATTTAATTTTCAAAACACTTCCATGTTTAGACTACTATAATTAGCTTTTATGGCATTCAAGTTTCAAAAAATTGCTTGGAAGACTATTCCAAATGGATGCTCAAGGAATATAATTTCCAGAAAATTTCTTGATAAGACCACTAAATATGTTCTAAGAGTATCCAAATTTCAAAGATATATTGGGAGGACCACTCCAAATAGCTTCAAGGGGCATCCAATTTTTAAATAATTTCTGGGATCCCTTTACTTAGGGGATACCTTTTTTTCTAATTCCCCCGACCCCCCACCCACACACAAGTAACATTCTAATGTTATAGGGTATACTAAATACTTCTATTTAATTTTACTACACACTTCTCAGGACTGAGCACGAATCACAAGTGGAGTAATTATTGTCTCATCTATACAAGGAAATTAAGTGTAAAACGAATGTCTAGTAATTCCTTGGCTTTAGCTTAAAACTTTTTTAGGAAAGTAGGGAAAGGTCCTTCCTACCTTTAGTGGTTCATGTAGGGTAATGAATAATTGTGTAAGACTACAAATATATACTAACCTATGCATTGGAAACTGATTATAAATTCCCACTATAAAAAAATATTTTTTCATTTAGAAACTATTTATATTCTCTTTAACAACTGAAATACAATAAGAATAACATTGTATAAATTATATGAATAAAATTAATTATAACTGTCACTAAAAAATCAAAATTAGTATGTGCATGTAGAAAAGTAAACTTACTATGCTTAGAATGTATACTAATATTTTGATTCGGCTCATGTATAAAATGAAGATTGGAATTTAAAGAAAAAAATTGTATACAAAATGTTAGTTTGGTAGGGTACGGATTTTGAAATACCTAAACTTGTACACATGAAATAATATTAATACATATATTATAATTATTTTGTTCAGCCGTGGTTTGTTAACAAGTGGATGTTCAGATGGTGATCGAACACGTCTAGGAGCTTTTGTGAAGCTGACTGCTGGAGATGGGAGTGTTGATGGTACTACAGGTCTAGAACATCCGCCTGAACTACCTCCACGTGTGCAGCCCTCTCGCACAGGCTTAGACACTCCAGGCTTTCGTTTATCCAGTAACAGCAATTTTGAGCTTTGCACAGCCCAAGGGCAGACACCTTCATCTCATATCGAATCTGAACCATGTAAGTTTTTCAACCCTAATATCTTATTTCAAACTATTCTTTTTATTTAATTATATATATTTTTTTAAACCACTTTCAAGCATTTATCTCATCAAAGATACTTTACATTTATAGTTAATGCACTAATAAGGTTTCTTGTTCCATGGGCAAAGGAATATTTTGATGCAAAACTTAGTCCATTTACCTGGTATAAAAAGTATAAATTATACATTTTAAATGGTTAAAATCTTCTATTTACCACATTTTCAGATAAAAGAGAATCCCTTATATGGTCACATAGTCTAAGGCTTCACACACGCAATAAACTAGCTGCTGACGATGGGGAGATCAGGGCTGGCATCCCATTCGGGTGTACTAAGAGTTTTTTTTTTTCCCTAAATAGTTTTCCACTCTTCCTCCATGCAAATTTGGTTAGGCCCTACACTTCCTCTAAATTCAACCTTCCTCATCCCTAACACATTAGCGTAATTACTAGATATGCATATAATCTGAAAAGGTACCATAGTAAGACATGATGTTTATATACAGTAAAACCTACCTTAAATGGACCCTTTATTGAGCGGAAACTTGTCTTGAACGGAAATATTTTACGGTCCCATGACTTTAGGGATGCAAAACATGTTAAATTCTCTGGATTAAACGGAAACTGTTAAATGCGGAAACTAAATTCAAAATGAGCCTCTATACGGAGAATTTCCAATGTTCGGGTGGACATCATTTGGAATTTTTTTTGGCAACCTATACATTCTACATAATTTTGTTTTCTCTAAATCTTCCTTTATATTAAGAGGAGTTGAAATGTTAAGTCAGGTATATTTTTTTTCTCCTTAGTTCTTTTGTTACTTTGCTTACAGAAATGTTAACTGTAATTGCCTCTTGATTGCTATCTTTGTTCTTCCCAGTTTCTGCACTAATGACTTGTCAATCAGCTTTGGAATTCAGATTTTAACGGTATAACACTACCTGTATTGAAATTCAATTCTTTGTCTCTTCTGGAAATTTTACTCAATATGGACTCTAGGCCTGCATTTTTTATTTAGTCTGGCAGTTGTCATTATGGCTTCAAAGATAAGAGTTGTGCTTGATCTAAACATGAGAGTAAAAGTTATTCATGCAAGTGAGCGAGATAAATTATCTGTTGAGCAGATCATGGAGATGTTTAGCATCGGTAAAACTCAAGGGTACTAGAGTTTAAAGAAAAAAACGGAAATTTTGAAGCTTTGGGAAAATTGTGCTAATGGAACAATAAAAAGAGAACTTAAAAAACTGCAAACAAAGACATTAATGAAATAGTGTGTGAGTGGTTTGTCAGTGTTAGGGCGAAAAATCACCGCATGTCGGGTCCAATGGTACGGGAATACACTAAAAAGGTCGCTCAAAAACTGGGGAAAACTGAATTCAAAGCATCTAACGGATGGTTGGAGAGTTTTTGCAAAAGACATAAGATAGTTTTTAACGAACTTTGTGGTGAATCACCTGATGTAAATAGTGAAACCATTGAAGAGTGGGTTGCTAAACTTCCCTCCATAATCGAGGGATATGAACCTGAAAACATAGCAAATGGTGACAAGACTGGGCTGTTCTTCTTCGCGCTACCGAATAAATCTCTCTGTTTGAAGGGTGAAAAATGTTAGGGAGGAAAATTGTGCAAAGAAATATTGGCAGTGGTTCTATGTGATTTTGGTGAAATGGAGAAACCCTTAGTTATCAGGAAGACAACAATGCCACTATGCTCAAAAACATGGACATACGGAAACTTCCCGTTGAGTGGAGATCCAACAAAAAGGCGTGGATGACGTCACAGATAATGGAGGAATGGTTAACGGCTTTTAATGGCAGAATGAAAAAGCAAAACTGGCATGTTTTGTTGTTTTTGAATAACGCAACATGCCACCCCCACATTGAACTTTCTCATGTGTGACTTGCTTGGTTGCCTCCAAACACCACAAGTCTTTCACAACCAATGGATCAGGGCACCATTCAGAATGTTAAAGTGCACTATCATAAATTATTAATTCAATCTTTGCTCGCCAATATGAATTCTACATCATCCACTTCTGGACTTGCAAGAACTGTCTCGATTCTATTTGCGGTTATTTGTATAGGTCAAGCTGTAAAGAAGTTGTTGCCAGAAACTGTGACAAAGTGTTTTGAAAAAGCAAGACTTTCTACGAGTGAAGTTACCTTTAATGTAGAAAATGAAAATAAGGGCTTACAAAACTGCATGAATGAAGCTGCTTTCAATAACTGCAATGCTGAAGACTACATCAACATAGACAATAACATGCAAACTGAACCAGACACAATGGCTATCAATGCCTTAGTTGAAAATTTTAAAGAAAGTTGGAAAGGAGAAGAGGAGGTGGAAGAGGAAGAAAAGGAAAATGACATTGTGTTGGAAGAAGAAAAGTGTAGCGTGAAGACTTATCAAGATGCTGTCAAAAGTTTAAAGGGGCTGCAGCAATTTGCCATACAACAGAATGGTTCTTATATACTTAGTGTTTGTTAATCGGGTGTAAATATTATTTTTTTAACCTGTATAATTAATCCTATTTCACTTAAACTTTATGTAGGCTAGAGATTGATCAAATTTAAAATTTGTTTTTGATATAATTGCCGAAGCAATTTTTAAGGGGAATGATTAGTTGGATTAATTTATAGAAAACCAATTTATCACTCACAATAGTGGTTTCTGACAATTTTTTAAATTCGAAAAATCAAATTCTTATAAATAGACATTATAAGTCTCATTAGTTTCTTAAAATTATCAACCTTTTACTCTAGATTTTTGTGTGTGATGTATTAATGTGCTACAGATGAGTGTATACAGATTGGAATGAGATTGTACACATGATTTTTGAACAACCAAACATTTATTATTACAAAGAAACCTGTCTTTTTGAGAGTGTATGAATTTATAATTCAATTTCTATCTTGTTAACTAAATAATCTTAGTTTTTAACAATGATGGGTTTGTGTGAAACCATAAACCATTTATTCGTAAACTCAAACACTTTTTTCTAATACATTCATAATTTACAATAAAGAAGAATGCATTTATATAGGCTATTATAGAAAACAGTATTTTGTTTGTAAATCTTTCTAATCTCATTCTGTTATCAATCAATATTGTATGACACTTTTTATTTTTAATCCAGGCCTATTTATTTTGTGTAAGCAGAGATTTTAGTGCCAAAAATTCTGCACCCTTTCTCCCCCCTGTCACCAGGGATATTGACCTGGTGTGGCCCATAGAAAAATACAGCCCTTGTTTGAACACTTTTAAGATTTACTGTAGCTTAGTAAAATATTCTTATTGATTAAACAGTGATTGAACCTCTTTTGCATATATTAATTTAACTATGTATTTATCATATATTAAAATCATGATACAAATATTGTTTATGTATCTTACTAAAAATGACAAACTTTCTACTGTGATAATTAATGTTTATAATTCTAATTATTTAGGTGTTATTACATTTGTATTTATTACTTTTGAGAATTCCTTAGTTTCAGTGTATGATTTTTATCTTAAGAAGGGAACTTTGATAATGTCGGAGTTTAAGAAGCAATATTTCAGGAATGAGTTCTAAACCCAGTGCTTCTTGATTTAGATTTGTACGGTGTCATTTCTGCGTATTAGGTGTCTTCCAATAATGCTCCACAGCGCTGTTATATTCCATGACCTTACTACATTTGGCTAAATATGTCCATATATAAACTCATAAAATTGTATTATAGCTAAATCTGTTATCTATTATAGGAATATATATTTAAAGATGGAGCTGATATATGTCATGTAGATTATGTATGTTTATTATCTGTAATATCGATTTTGGATGATTTTAAGGATCTGAGTCCATTGTTATTAACGTTCTCATACTAAGTCTAAAATTAGAGTCAAATTTGGCCAACATTATAGAAAATGTGTAGAGCGCTGTTATTACAGAGAAAAGTATCACTATCCTATTATATCCTTTCTCTATGCTGCTATAAACCATCATTAGTGTTACATCAGTAACATGGTAAGGATGGCTGGAATAAGAACACGACTCACTTAATGTTGCTGTTTGAGTGAGAATGGCTTGGTCGGGAACACCGACTATTGATAAGATTATTGATAGTCATTTAGGATGGGGCATGATGGGAAGCAGACATTTTATTACGTCACTACACATGATAGCCACCCTACATGGAAATACATCACATTCCTCCCTCACAATTTCTTGACCATACATCTCTAAAAATAAATAAATATACATAAAATAAAGAATACAATACATGACCACGATTTCCAATGGTAATGATGAAATAGCTTACATTTTAAACACTTTTTTTATACAAAAATACATAATATAATATCTGACCATGGTTTTCAATAGTCACAGTGAAATAATGTAATAATACTTTAAACTAATTACAAATTTAACTACAGGTTTCCTACACCTAGTTGGATACCTAGGCTCCTTTACCTGTGGTGAGATCTCATCTCTCTGAGGTGTATGGGATTCTGGGCTACTGCCTCCATCATGAGATTAAACCCTGGGGACGAATGGAGAATGATTGTCACCCCTAGTTGCTTTATGAGGTGTCAAACCTTCCCTATCAGGTTTTGGATCTAACTCTGAGGGATATGGCTCTTTAATGCTAGGTTCTATCTCCTCCACTCTAGCTTCAGGAGAATGTAACGATACTGATTTGGACCGCTCTCATATATTTAAAAAGTCATGGATGAAGGTATTTTTCTTCAATAAATTGTATGNGGCTCTTTAATGCTAGGTTCTATCTCCTCCACTCTAGCTTCAGGAGAATGTAACGATACTGATTTGGACCGCTCTCATATATTTAAAAAGTCATGGATGAAGGTATTTTTCTTCAATAAATTGTATGTAAATTATCCTTTTAAGACTTCAACCATGGAGAATCACGCGCTTTTCAGAAATAATGTAGAAGGATTGCACTATTAAAACTTATTTTTTATTTCAAAATTTAACTCCGTAGTATTTATCAAAAAAGCAAGAAATGTTAGTTTCCTATACCCAATAGGAAACTAGCCTTCAAGACACCTGTCGCAGGGACGCTTTCGATTTGTTGGTTTTGACACAGGTCACGAGAGGTCCAAGGGGCAAGGGGTATGTCATATATAAGCTGTTTGTGCATATGAACACACAGAGTGCCGGTGACATAAACATAGAGTACGTGTAATATCACGACAGTACTACTAACTTATATACAAAGAATACACAGAAAATAACCTGTATTTCAAGTAAAATTGTATAAGAAGATAAAATCACTCCAATAAATCGTGTGCAACATTAACAGTTGTATTTATTCAAATAGAATATCATAATAATTGACGCTCGATCACAGGGCTATAATAACCAATTATCTCACAATCAATTCAAGAAAGTTATAATTGGCTCCCAGTCGCGGGACAGTTATATCCCAATAACACTGTATCGTAATAATTGGCGCTCAATCACGGGGCTATAAATACCAATTATATCTCAATAATACCGAAACACTTAAAGAAGACTGTAAACTAATTAATTGGTGTATATGGCGTTTCCATGTTACTGCCCCTAATCTGACTAAATAGGCTACTGGACTCAATTTTGATACAACAACCCCTTCAATCCATTTATTCTTTGCTCAATAGTATCCGTTGGTTTGGAATTAGTTCACGAGTTCTACATCCCTTTGCATATTTAACCTGTTTTCTCTGATTTTGTTTTACACTTTCATTTACATTAGAACATAGCAAATCTAGCCTAGCTCTAAGTTGTCTATTAAACATTAATTTTGATGATGTTTCATTTGTTGTACAATGTACTGAGTTCCTATAATCACATAGAAATCTACTTAAAGCTACTTCCATATTTCTTTTTTCATGAATAGCAATCATCAATTTATTTTTTTACAAATCTTACTGCATTTTTGGCTAAGCCATTACTTTGAGGATGGTATGGAGGTGTTAAAGTATGCTTAGTACAATTTGCATTAAAAAAAACTTGAATTCATATGATGTAAATGGTGGTCCATTGTCACTTACAATGAGTTCAGGTAAACCAAACCTCGCAAAGATCTGTCTTAAATGAGCAATGGTTTGACCTGCTGCTGTTGACAATACCTCTAACACTGCCAACCATTTAGTATATGCATCTATGATAACAAGATACATCTTGGATTTGAATGAACCCATAAAATCTACATGTAACCTATACCATGTTTTATTTGGATAATTCCAAACATATAACATACTATTTGTTTGATTTTGTCTTTCCAAGAGACAGGGTGCACAATTGCTGACCATTTGTTCAATGTCTTGATCAATATTAGGCCACCAAATATAAGATATGACTAAAGTTTTCATTTTAACTATTCCAAGATGACTTGAATGTAATTCCTCTAACAAATATCTATGAAATGTATCTGGTACAATAACTCTAAACCCCCACTTAAGTATTCCTTGTACTAATATTAATTCATTTTTACTATGAAAATAAGTTGTCAACTCCTTATCATAATCATAAGGCCAACCAAACTTCACATAACCTCTAAGTTTAACAAATTCAGAAATTTTTTGTACTTCTCTCTTTATATATTCACATTTTCTAGGTATTCCACTTATTTTAAAACACTGTAAATTAGTACCAATACAACCATCATTCTCTAATTCATCATTGTCAGAGTTAACTAATGGCCACCTGGATAATCCACCACCATTACCATGATTTTCTGATTTAACATAGCAAATATCAAAATCATACCCCGATAGGAAAATAGCATATCTTTGTAATCTACAAGCTGCAAAGGCTGGCAAATCTTTTTCCTCCCCAAATATCCTTAACAAAGGTTTATGATCTGTACATAGTATAAATTTGCTCCCCCACAGGTATTGGTTAAATTTCTTTACCCCCAAAACAAGTCTCAAAGCTTCCTTGTCAATTTGTGAATATCCCTGTTCAGCTTTAGACTGTGCGGGAAGCATAGGCTATTGGACGTTCACTTCCATCACTGCACTTGTGACATTACAATACTAAGACCATAGCCTGACGCATCACATGCTAATTTTAAGGGTAATTTAGGATTATAGTGAGCTAACACCTCTGCTGACATAAACATTTCTTTAATCATTGAAAAATATTTCATGCATGCCTTGTCAAACTTAAAAACCATGTTTTTTCTCAACAGACGATACATAGGACACGATATCGTGGATAAGTTTGGAACAATTGACTAATTGACTAGTCTTAGAAATCCCTTATAGCCAGAACTTTGTCTTAACTGTTTTTAACCCATCTTCGCCCTATTACAAACCCTAAATACTCTAAAATCTTAGAAAAAAATACACTTATTTTTGCTTACTGTTAGGCCCTTGTCACTTAAACGTTGATTCTATCACAATGTTCCTGCATGTACCTACCAGTAACCAATATGTCATCCAAAAATACAATTACTTCTTTTAACCCCTGTAATGTTTTTTCCATTAATTTTTAGAACACATTTGGTGCTGTTGAAATTCCATAAGGAATTCTGTTGCACTTAAATAAACCCTTGTGAGTGCTTATCACACAAAATTTCTTAGATTCTTCGTCTAACCTAACCTGTTGATAAAAATGACTTAGATCCAGTTTACTATAGGTTTCTCCCTTTTGTAAAGTGACAAATAACTCTTCTATCTTGGGAATAGGATTCTCTCTAGTTCTAGACTAGAGTTCAAGGTCACTTTAAAATCTCCACATATTCTAATATTTCCATTCCTCTTGATTACAGGGACTACCCCATTCACTATTATAAATCGGAGTTAATACCTCCTCTTGCACTAATCATTCTAACTCCTGCTCTACCTTTTATTAAAGTGCAAATGGATTGATCTTCGCTTGAATTACTTAGGCTTGGCTTCATTTTTTCCCCCCCCCCCAAATTTATTTCCCCCCCCCCAAATTTAACCTAACTGGTTCACCTAACTTTTTTTTTACTAAAAACTTATATAAATTCCCTCAACAGGTTATTACCATTTCTATTTGTTATTTGTACCCTATCTGCTGTTACACTGTTAGCACTATGCAAATTTTCTGGAATCATTAATTGAACTTTTAGTTCCTTAATCCATTCCCACCCTAGTAATGAATTAGCTCTATTTTTAATTACAAATAATTACATTTTGTGTGACAAATCCTTGATATTGAACATTAACATTTATAACACCCACAGGAATAATTGGTTCATTTATATATGAATTTAAGATTAAATCAGCTGGATGCAATTTTAAGTGATCCATTTTATTCAGATAATAGTTTTCAGAGATACAGATACACCTGCAGCTGTGTCTAATTTAAAAGGAATTTCTTTTCCTTCTACCTGAACATTTATTCTAAAAGGTTATACTTTTTCACGCTTCTCACCAAGCTGATTTTTATACAACCCAAATAAATTTTAAATGTCAGTGATGTTTTCATCATCATTGTCATTTAACACATCCAACCTCACAACATGTTTATTACTGTCATACTTTTGTCTGTCACTCTGAGATTTGCTAGCAATCGTATGAGTAGCCCTATTAAAATTGTTTGACATACCCAACTGTTTCAGTCGACACGACACACCTTTTGCAAATGACCTTTCTTCTTACATACACGGCATTCTCGCTGTTTTAATGGCATTCATTTTTTAAATGACCATTTCTTACACAGCACTAACACCGTACCTCCTTTTCTTTCTTCTTTTTTCTACATCTGGAGAATTTGGGATTGACGATCAGCTGTTCCACCAATGCCATGTCCAAAGGCCATTAACGCTGCATCCTTTTTGGCTGCCTCCAAAGATGTTAAAATCAGCACTGCCTTCTTGTAGTCTAGTTGTCTCTCCGCTAGAAGTCGTTGCTTAATAAAGGTGCTTCTCAATTCACTTAGAAGAAGATCGTATAGATAATCAGATAATGATTCTTTAAATTTGCATAGCTAAGACATTTGTTTTAAGCTCGCGATACAATCTGAGACACTTTCATGTTCATGCTGTGATCTTCAACTAAATTTATATCTTTTGGCAATAAACTATTGTTTAGGATATAAGTGCTCTTGGATAATTTTAATTAGATCCACATAATTCTTTGTTGATCGCCTATCAGGTGTACATAAATCTCGTAAAAGATTAATAAAAGATTTCAGCCTACTACTATCAGTAATGTACTTACTTTCTTCACATTAGTTATATTATTACATTTGACAAATAGCTCGAATTGCTCTTCAAATGACAATCGGGTTTCTTCATTACTGTCAAAACTACTCATGTTTCCTACTGCCGCCATTTTGTGTTAATATAGATGATTTTTTATAGACCACACCCTAAGTTATTGAAATCCCCAAATGTTCTCGGAGTTGCCTCAAGTCTGTCTTTTATACGTATCCTATCGAATAACTTTTTTTTCCCACTTCATATAAATTAATTAATTCAAAAAACTTTTAAAGCTGAACTTCCAAATAGCCAGGAACATGTTACACCATAGTTTGTTTTTCCTCGTCGCTAATATGTTATGTCCGAAACATGGTGAGGATGGCTGGAATTATAACACGACTTACTTTGTTTAATTTTGCTGCTTGAGTGAGAATGGCTTGGTCGGGAACACGGGCTATCGATAAGATTATCGATAGGTATTTAGGATGGGGCATGATGGGAAGCAGACAATTTATTACGTCAACACACTTGATACCCAACCTACATGGAAATACATCACAGTTAAAAAGACAACTGAAATATACAGCCTTGCTTGACCAACTTAATATATTCAAGAATAATTTATTTACTTTAAAAATAAATTTTGCATTAAAAATAGAAAAGACGAGACAAAAGATGAACATGCTCAAATATACTGATTGTTGATTAAAAAAATTAGTGCATAAGTTTTAACACGAGGGTTATTTAACAATTTAATCTAGAGCTAGGACCTCCCGCCCCCAATTAATCTGAATGAAATTTGAACTTCAACTTCAGTGTCACCAGAAAATTTCTTCTAGACTTATATTTTAGTTTTCTATATTATTATATCCAGATACTTAAAATATGTTTTAGTCCATATTAAAAATATATTTACTAAAGTAACCCTATAAAATTTTATACTCATTTATAATGATGAGAATACACCCTTGTTTTGAAAAAGACAAATTCAGAATGGCAACAACATTAACTTCTGCTGTGGTTATTTGATCTGGGAGGGGGTGGAGAGAAGTTATTTTACCCCACTCTATCATAACTAATCACTTGTGACGAATTTTTAAGAAGTAAATTTTTTGAACCTCTTCAACACCCTTCAAGATCCTGTAACTTGTCAGAACAAAGATTTAAATTCAATGTGTACTTACTACGAAAAAAAACAAAAGAACAAAAAAATAATTTGACATATTTTCACGCTCTTATAAAATCGCAAGTTTACTGTATTTAATTTTAACAAATAGTTCTTTAAAACCTCAATCACCCACCTCAAAATTGCTAATTTAACCATTTTAAAATGTTCAGTTCTTACAAAAATGTTGTAGAAAACATGTGATCTACAAAAAAAAGGGGTGCCTTAAAAACAAGTGAGCTCATGGCCTATGAATTCTTAAAAGCTGGCCCCGAGGGGAACCAACACAAAATTAACTATGGTAATGCACATATTTTGTTGATAGACTTTCTTAGATCATTATTTAAAACAAGAGCTCTTTTAACAATTAATTTTATAGATAGGTTTTAAACCTCTCCCAATTAATTTTGATGAGATTTTAACTTTAACCTCACCGCCACTAAAAACTTAAAATGTATTCTACTTTTATATTATTTTATCTCTCTCGTCGGACTCTGGTTGTGAGTGTTACGGTGTGTTGTGAGGTCTTCGGGTTGAGTATTAGTTTTTAGGCCGGAGAGCGGCTCCTTGGGAGGGGAGTAGGCGGAGTACGTCTTATCTTGCTTCTTTCTTGATTTTTTCCTCCTTTTCGGTGAGTCGAGCTTGAGTGTACCAACTCAAATGGGGGTCCGCAGAGGAGGCGTGTGTCCAGATGTCCTTAGGGATGGGCTCTTTGCAGTATTTGCAATGACAGATGCTGTACAGGCGGTCGGAGAGGGATTGGAATTCTGGGAAGACTTGTATGGGGAAGGAGAGATGGGTCTCAGTTGATAGGGGTTCTGCGGGGAGCGTGGTCGTGGGGGAGCAGGTTGGGATGACGAAGATGGAGTGGGGAGGAGTGGGGGAGAAAAAATGTCTTTGAATAGGGCATAGGTTTTCGCTCGTTTTCTTCTGTTTTGCCCTCCCTTGCTGCGACGGTAACGAGGGTAAGTGAGAGGGGGGCTCATAAATAAGGAAAGAGGTTGGTGTTGTGATGGTACGGGTTTCTTTTGGCATGAGGGAAATTTGCAGCCTGGATTGATTCTGAGCGCAAAGGGGGGGAAGGAGGTTGGAATGGCAGTCCGAATGTGTCTGAGCGCTAGAGGAAAGACGAAGGTGAACAAAAAATAACAAGACCGAAAGATCGGTGGTAGATGTTCAGATGTTTATTTCTGATTTCTCTTCTCCTTATCTCCAAATATCAACATACTTGGTCAGTTGGGGAAGGCTGGGCCAAACCCTCCCCCTAAGGCTTAATCTCTAAAACTCATGCTGAAACATATATATCTTATACTCTTATATTTAACATGAACAATTAGTTACACTACAGATTTAAATATATTTACAAAATGAATTGTTTAATTCTTTTTTTGGAGAATTTGCTGTTTGTTGGGTCCTTTGCTTTGGCACGATCTCTTGCGAGAGTTGGTAACTACGTGGCTGTTCCACTGATCGAGCACTAGAGGGGTTTTTGGGGGGTGGCGGATCGTCTCACCGGCCATGCGGGGGTTGACCGAGGAGAAGGGGGTGGAGGGGTGACCTGGTGTGCCCGCTCGCTACCAGGTGGCCCTGCCTGTCTCACCAGGGGGTGTAATTCTCTGCTATAGGTCTCGGAACAGTCATCAGGTACCGTACCCGTACGGTCTACGCACAACAATATGTACACACAACATTATATATGTACTAAAGTAACTAAAGTAAATTTAACGTGTACTTACTACGAGCGAAAACAAAAGAACAAAAAATTTATAATTTGATATACTTTCACACTTTTATAAAATCACAAGTTTGATGTATTTTATTTTATCAACTAGTTCTTTATAACCTCATTCACCCACCTCTAAATAACTAATTAAACAATTTCTATAAATAATTTGATAATTATTTTCTTATTTTGTCTTCTTCTGAACTAATGGTATTTGTTTCAATTCCCTGCACGTTCAATAAAATTATCATTAGTTAAATGGGAACCTTCCTCTTGCAGTAATGTTTTGACAGCTGGGGGTCTCGTTGTGTCTTTTATAGAGTAAGCTAGTTTGTAACTCGCACTCTGATGTAATTAATTGTTAAATAAAGTTCATGTTATAATAAGTTTAAAAAGCATATGTAAGAAATAATATAAACTCTCTTCAATTACTTTTTATTTTCATAAAGAAGAAATTCCCGTACTAAAACGATTCAATGAATCCAACCAAGCTTTTCTTTGTCACTGAGTCACTGGATACCTGAGTTAACTCCCTCCTCTTCCATTCCTACAAGCAAACAAACTGGAGTTAAGCACTAGAGGGAGAAACTAAACCTAGAGAGATAAGGCTGTATGTTAGCTGTCACAAATGTCACTTATTACAAATTAAACAGGAACAAAAATCTAAGTACAAATTTCTTAACATGCGATAAATATCTAAAAGTGGAGCATTAATACCCTTTCTCTAAGGAAGACTAACTCTGAATGACAAAAATATTAACTTCCGCCAGGTTCATTTGGTCCTAGGGGTTGTTTAAGGGGAGGTTACTTTACCCCACTCTATCTTAATTGATCGCTTAGGAGTGAATTTCCAAGATGTGGGTTTTTAACCTCTTCAACACCCTTAATGAAGTTTATTATATTTCACATAAATAAAGTTGCACCTATTCTGAAACAATGGGTGGCTCAGAACACCAGAATATAAACCACATTTAACACACATAAATAAGCAACTATTTGAAACTTAACTACAAATCAGATCTCACACGATAACAAAACCTAACCATGAATTATATTTCTCCAAGAGAATTCACAGCAATATCGAAACCCATTTTCATGGTTACCTGATCCCACCGAAGAAGGGGGGGAGTGGGGGAACTGTGTTTTAAGGCACAAAATTTATGTGTATTATGTAAAATTACATATTTTTTTAACACAATATCACTCTCGGGGTCATTCTCCAAATAACGCTACCTTTTCTGTCCAGTTACTTTAAATCTTCTAGAATGTACATTTCTACTTATTAAATAGACCTAAAATATAAATTAAATATATTACTTTCAATGTATTTAAAATCTATGATAAACAATTTTCTATTTTATTCATAAAAAATGCTGAAGTGTGCGTAATCCCACCTCCATTAACCGTCCATCCACAAAGTTTTCAATTTTCTACATGATATAGAAATTAATGGATTATAAAAACAATAAATCCAAATATATATTTAATAATAGGAAATACAGAAAATGTTATAACCGACGATTTAGAATTTTGAGAATCAAATTTTTAATAAAATATACTAAAAAAGAAATATCCGCCAAAGACTTATCATCTCCATGGACACAACTAAATTACAACATTTTAAGTTTGCACAGTTGACAACTCTCTTTATTGTTGGAAAGAAGCAAGAATAAGAAGCTATTTTTTGTGTGTTGACAGTGTTTTTGAATAAAAGTTGTTTCAGTTATTTTCACAGTTATTTGTTTGTAAAGATCATCTCATCACCCTCATGGTAATATAAAACAAGTTAAAAATACACACAAAATATTTGTATTAGTAAAAAAATAATATACTCGGTTAAATTGTTAATAAACATCAGCAATAATACTTGTAACTTAAAAACTGAGTAGGCATGAAATCAAAATGCATGTTTTCTTCACCTCCGTGGACAGCTCATGTTCACGTAGGGGAAGAAATACATGGTTTTGCTAAATTCTTATATATTTAAAAATAATGCTATTAAAAATTAAAGGCTCAGAAAGAAAAATTAAAGGATGACACAAAATTACTAGAGAAGAAACCTAAGACACATCTAGACGAACAATGAAAAGAATATTTAATGGTAAAAATTCGGTTGAGGAAACCAAAAAAAAAATACTATTTAAGAATGAGTTGATATGCCAACAGGTTAGAGAAACTTTTACAAAAGAAAATTCAAGAAAATTGAATATAAAAGAAAATTCAAGAAAATTGAAAAGAAGGTGGTCACCTCCGTGGACAGAAAACTCACCTCCATGATACTTGTTTACCTCCGTGAACATACCAAAATTTATAATCATAATAAATCAGCAAAACAATGTAAACAATCTCAACCACTACCCTAAGTCTACTTGGCTAAGTCTTTTGAATACAATAATATAGGTTATACTAATATTTGAACAAATTAAACAATATTTTATATTTTTTTTGGAAAAGCTAAAACATTTTTAGGATGACCATTCAAAAATACAAAACAATTGTACAATTGTGTAGCCTGGTCACATTCATAGGTGTGATTCATCCCATAAGGATTCGCTAGACTTCATTTATGAAGGGAAATGTCTTAATTTGCAAACCCAGTTTGCTCTCCACTTTCTATCTATTTTCCCTGTGATGGTACCTCAGACAAAAAATAGACTAGATTTCCAGCCACTAATAAAATGCTCAGAAAAACACAAATAAGGTAATTAATCTTAACACTTTTGCCTCACACTTTAAATAAATACAAGTTTGTCCCACTTTTTCTCCTTCTTACTTAGTTATTTTGTTAAAAAGAAAAAGAGCTCCACATCTTTGAGTTCTCTTATAACTATGCTATTTACCAAAATATAGAAACACTATAACACTAATATACAAAATTCTGCCCTTGTGGTACAATTTTGTTGTTTATCAGGGTGTCCAGCGACCCGAAAAACCTCGAAAACGGGGGGGAAGTCACGGAATTTTCTTGGTCATTGAAAAGACATGGAAAAGTCAGGGAATTTTCACAAATTCACAAAGAAAAAAATTATCTACATTAGTAGAAATAACATATTTCTTCTAGTGAACACTTATTTAGAATCTATTTTAACACAGCTTTCCCACTTGAGTGTGCTAATCTCAATTTTCAAAGTCTACATCTGATTTTTAAGTTGTATTTTCACCCCTCTACTGTGTCTTTATCAAAGTTGGGCCATGTTTATGCTCATGCGTGAGAATTGATTACGTTATAGGAAGAAGAAACTAAAAAAAAATGTGTCTCACAAAAATTCTAATCTGTTATAGTGTAAGGCGAACTTTTAGTGTCTCAATAGTATCTCAATGAAATCTAGCTTAAATCTCACTATCCAGCAACCTCATGCTTTAGGCTGATATATTTTAACATCTGGATACAGTGACATATGTTCAGAATGGGTATGTGTCTAAAAAATATTATTGCATTAAATTTAGATCTTAATAAAATAATGTTTGAATATATAGTGACTGGAAAAGTGGGGAATTGGCTCTGAAAAACATGGAAAAGTCAGGGAATTTTAAAATATACTTTATATGGACACCCTGGATTTTGAAATAAATATGGCACACCATGTTAAATGTTATTCAGCTGCAGAACAAGACTTTGACCTTTCAAATTCTCTGCAAGAGTATCCTTGGTTCCATGGGACTCTGCCTCGATCAGATGCTGCACAGTTGGTGTTGCATGATGGGACTGTTGGTCATGGAGTATTCCTAGTACGGCAGAGTGAAACACGGAAAGGCGAATTTGTGCTGACATTCAATTTCCAAGGTCGTGCTAAGGTATGTACCTATGTACCTTTGGTGTTACACAAGCAATATAAACATATTATGCAGTCAGTTAAATAGATCTTTTGACTATTAGTTTCACAGAAATGCCAGTGTTAAGATAAAATATTTCTATTGAATGAAAAGCTACCCATTATCATTATATGTGAACTGAGAGATTATTTATTTTAATATCTTCATTGAGTTGGCGTTAAAATTATTTTTTTCCACTCGGCTTTTTCATATTTTTATTTTATTATTGTAATAGTGCTAATAATTTGTCAACTAAACTTGGGTTTGGTGCTTCAGAACATCCATTTTCTTCCCCTTTCGCTACCCCTTCATATCTGCCACATTAACTAACAAAGAGGAATACCAAGTAATTTTAATTTAAAAATTAATGGGTGATCTTTATAATAATTTCACATAAAGAAAAAATTACCACTGATTTTAATATTACAAACACTGTTCAAAAATCATTAGCTCAAATTGTATTGAGACGTAATTTTTTTATGTTTTTTGCATAAAATGTCATTTTTTTTCAGTATAGTAAAATTGTCTCCCATTGTTTCCCTTTAATGAATAACTCAAAATAAACTAGAAACTTAAAAATACATTTTGTTCGCGTATATTTTGATGCAAAACTTATGTCTTCCATATTTTTAATAATTAATAATTTTTTATTGTGTTTTTATATCTTTTGGTCAACTTCTCTAACATAAATGCAATATGTTTCCCAATACATCATAATAATTGGTGCTAACTATAGAAATAACATATCTGTAATTTTGTTTNTTTTTTTTTTTTTTGTACTTTATATTAATTCACACAAAATAAGAATGTATTATTCTGATGAGTGAAGTACTAAGTATTTTGTTTTTTGATCTTGAGAAAATGTAAATTCATGTTTGGCTATTTAAATAAACTTAATATCAAATACTACAATTTAATCATATTTCATTTATATACTAAGCAATTACTTATTATTGATTTAGCTTATTTTTAATGCATAGGCTCAATCATGTTTGGTTATTTTGACATAATTTAGAAAATATAATTTCAAATATGTGCAATCAAAATGTTAATTACAGTGCAGTATACATTAGTTTAATTCATCAGCTTTGTCACTTCATACTGGAACACAGTATTATATTTGGCTGCAACATTTTCACACTGTAAGTTGTTAGTTCAGGTCAAATTGTTATAAATTATTAATGTATTTTAAAGTTGCATAAACATAAAATATTCCAGTTTTTCTTCATTAGTTGTAAACTGCAACAGCCAAAGAAGTAGCTACCGTTACTTTACCATTTTTTCATTATAAGCTTGCATAAAACTTTGACTTTAAATTTTTCTTCTGAAATAGGCTCTCATAATTTTTCCCTAGGCATTTTCAAAATCCTCTTAATATAAAGAAAGCTTGCAATAGTTTACACACCTTAGTGTATCCCTACAATGATTATTTAGTTGAAACACACAAATGTTAGTAATCAAAGAATGTAGTGTGCATGGGGATATTAATTTTAACAAATTTAACCTACTTTATATTTTTTAACAGTTATGTGATGTTTCCTGAAAACATTTTTTTTAACAAATCCAGACATTAAACTAGCATTTGTGCCCTTATTTTATACTATACACCTCTATAGAAAAAAACTTGATGAGACTATACTCCAGAAGTTAGTTGAAATATTGAAAATCACATTTCAACAACATGTTCTTTTGCAAAAAATAGTGGGATAGAAATTGTTTGTGGAATTAAGATTGCCAATTATGTAGGGCTTTCAACAATCACAAAAATAAATAATTAAAATGCCAAAGACATCATTAAACATAATTTTTTTTTTACATCCATTACTGTTTCCAGCCTAGGGCCAGGGTAAGTTTTTATTCATACCATGTATTTCCCACCACTGGTTTGCTAGGCCTGTCATAGCTTCATATGCCTTATAATGCAATTTAAGACAAGGTCAAGCACAACATCTGGTCCCCGGCCGTTAATTCATCACTGTGAAAGTGGTAAACCCACATTTCACTAATGATAAAAAATTTCATTTATGCCGAGAATCGAATCCAGGACCCTAATCACAGTAGACAGACATGCTACCAACTGAGCTAAGGTGTCAAATAAAAACTTATTATGTTACTACATAATATAATTATTGATCTATATGAAATGGACTCAAATTTACTGATAAACCCCAAAACAGTTTATTATTACATCAATTCCAAAGTTTAAAAGTGTGATTCACACAATGAACTTATTGCTGTGAGAAATGACACCTCTCCATATTTTATTACAACAAATGGCTAGTAGTGCCAATGAATAATATTTTAATATTTGTATTTGATTCCTTTATAAATATTTTATTATGTGGTATGTGTGTACCTGTCTACAGTTTTTCCATAGTGTTCTTATTGGTAAAAGCTATTTTTTTTAACTTAGTATAAAATAGAGTGAATAACATTTGAAATAATACACATCACACAGAATAAGCGTCATGTTCATCTAATCTGATTTTCTGGTGACAAGTATATCTGCGTTCGACTCCTGGCTGGCCAGGCTACAATCACTCTTCAGAGTAGTTATAATTAACAGTGTTACTCAGTAGTGAGTACATGACTTTAGTAAAAATTCTTATACAAATACTTTTTTTTTAAATGTAAATACTTTGTTCCATACTGGAAAGATTAATTAATGTTAACTAAATGATTCTCTTAAATGTTGTAAATTGTTCAAAATATGTTTTATGTTTGAACTAAAATTAATGTACCAAATTGAATATTTTATTACTTCAGGATTTAAAATAATGAGTTCATTGAATAAAAAACAAAATAAATCTGCTAAATTTGCACCTATCAATTATTCACTGCTTCAAAGACTAATTAGTTTGGATCAGTATTGTTTAAATGTTTAGAATGCTATGTATTATTTTATTTGTTTGGTTAAGTCTAAGGCTATCGGCTAAAGTATTCATATTTACTCAGGAATTTTGTCAACAAAATGATAGTCCCATCATTGGTGGACATTATCTTCTGAATGCGAACAATATTTTACCTCAACATTTCAAGCATAATAAATACAGCTTTATTAATGGGTCCTCACTAGAAAGCTTAGAGTATCTCTCACTTGCATATTAATCAAACCCTATACTTTTGTGGAGCTTTTACAAACACCTCCAGCACCAATTTTTCTAATACCCAGATACAGTCACCCGTGATGAAACAACATAGTTGCCTGCTGTTTATATTGATTGAAGTTGGGCTGAAGGGCTGTGCTGGCAGAATAGTGGTATGTGTTCAAGGAGATATGGGCAAAAATCAGGAGGAGCTAAGAAGGGTTTCTCATGTGAAATGATCTTCTCTGCTGGCCAGGGTCATTGGGTACCTAGAATTATTGTGAACGCTAATCTAAATGAGTCCAACAACCTGGCACTGGTGAAGGTCAACATCATGGGTTAGAGCCAAGGTAGATAAATTTGTGTACAGGCACAATCCTTTCATGGTATTGGATGTTATATCAGGTACAATCACAATGATAACCCTTACCCCTATTCCTTGGGTAGTGTTTTCTCCAGTCATGCTAGCCACTAATGAAAAGAGTTGACATTGAAGGATATGCTGCTAACTAGCAGGGCTTGCCAGGGGCAAATGTCTGGAGGAGGGGTTGCAAACAAAGCTTTGTTATAAAGCAGTCCTAATTGAAATAACAATTGTTGATTTCACATTTTAAAAGGAGGGAGATGGCCTTTGAAAGAGTGCATTGGGCTTGGTGACAAAACAGAACTATGGCAAGAGGCCATGCTATGCTTGAAAAGCAAAGACTGAATAGATTCATATGTGATATGATATCTTGAAAAGAAAATACATGGAGAGAGTGACTGACAAACACCTTTTCAGATTGTCAAGTGTTATTACTTAAACAATAGAAATACACAAGACCTGAACTATGACAAACTTTAACATGATAATATAAGATATAATGGCCATTGAAGGTGTGTGGGCGGTGATGGTGATTAATACTGTATTTGTTTCATATGTAGAAATTGTGAAAGTTTAAAGATAGATAAAGTGGAACCCCCTTGTTTTGCTTGTAGTTTTGATTCCCATCATGTATCTGAATATAGGAACTGATCATTTAGTGATTCATCTAATTGAGTGTGAATGTGAGGAATGCCAGGCCTCCACCATGGTTCGGATTCCACGTTAAACTGTAGGTCTTCCATTTCATCTCACAATTACCCTACCATTACACATTAGCGTAAGTGCGTATAACCCGAACGAGTAATAAGACGCAGTGCTAATAATAATAATCTAATTGAGAGTTGATCCTGAGAAGTCAATTTCCATCTGTGATAGGCACATAGCATTAGGTTTTACTACCAGTTTGGGCTATACGCTAATGCTGTTAATGATGGATGGATTAACTTAGTGGGGCAAAATCTCTTTAGTATGCCCATGAAAATTCTAACTGGCTATTGTTTGGAAAGCATTTGTTGATTAATGAGTTAGTTAAAAGTCTCTATGGCTTACATTAAATCAGCAGGTGTTAGGGATCTATGATTTAAAGTTTTTTTATTTGAGCCGAGCTCAAGCGATTTTCTTATAAAGCTTCCAAATATTGAGTCGAGTAAGGTATTAGTTAATAAACATAATATTACCAAAACTTAATAATGCAAATAAAAATATCATTCATTAAAATTATAAGAAAAAAAAATTACAACAACATTGATATTTTTGCAATGAAAAGAACATGATCTAAGAATGTTTTTTTTAAATAAAGGGAAAAAAAAGCTAATTTTTTAAATACACATGAAATTTAGTAACTGAATATTAATTATGATTTTATTTGATACTATCTGAATCCCTGTTCTTCGCATGGGATATTGTGTTACTATTTATTTTTGGATGAAAATGAGGAATTTTTGTTTGAAGCCTAATGGCATGGTTCTTAGCGCTACCCTAGAAACACCGTAAGGAGGGGACCATGTATTGTTTCTCATGGGGAGTTTTATTTTTGGCAGGCCCCCTTGCCTACTGTCTGGGGCGTTATCAGCTGAGCACGGCTGGACAGGTCTCCTCCCTTCCCACCACTTCCCGCCGGGACCTCTCACTTACACAGACACTACAGACACCACAAAATTCAGCAAAATATAAGCTACAGATTTATACCCTCTTTTGGAGTTGCATATTAAAATGTAATCATGTAGTTTAATTAATTGTCTGTATTCATTTTTTCCCACCCCTTAGAAGCATCTATGGGGTTAAAAATAGTTGCTATATTTTTTCTAAGGCATTATTAGAACAAACTTATCAGATTATTACCCTCTAAACTCTTAAAAAGAGTTATAAAGCAATATTGTTGATTAGAGTAGCTACCCCGATTTCACCCCCTTAATCACAAAACATCGGAATTAAACATATTTACTCTTCCTAATTAGCTTATAAGGAACACCTGTGCTAAATTTCAGCCTTCTAGCTTCATGGGATGTGTGAGAATTAGTGATGAGGGAGTAAGTGGGTGAGTGAGTGAGTGGGTGAGTGGGTGAGTGGGTGAGTGGGTGGGTGAGTGAGTGAGTGAGTGAGTGAGTAAGTGAGTGAGTGGGTGGGTGGGTGGGTGGGTGAGTGAGTGAGTGAGTCAATCAGTCAGTCAGGGCTTTCGCTTTTATAAGTGAAGCTTCTAAACAAACATCAGCTTCGACTTCGCTTCGAAACAGATTCTGGCTTCAAAGCTTTGCCAATAAAAAATATTGACAGCTAAAATACTCCATTTATATTTATTTATAGCTGTTCTATGCTTTTTTGTACATTACAAATTAATATTAATATGGAATAAATCTGAAGAAATTGAATTGCATGTTAGGATAATAACGTGATTTGTCAGAGTAACACAAACTATTACAAACAATTGTACAATAAAACATTTTCCAAGTAATTTTAGTCCATAAATTAATACAAATAGACACAATATAATATTTTTTAAAAAAAAATATTCGAACTTCGATTCAACTTCAAAAATAGGTACTTCATTTATTCGATTCGAGTTTGCTTCGAATTGAAAAAGTGGACTTGGCACACCCCTACATACTTATATGAAAATAATTGTGAGTTAATTAGAGAAGATTATTTCACTTCCTACCATTTCTTCTCTTGCATCATTCTTTGAAAAATGTTATTTGCACATATAAACTTACACTATCTAAATATTTTCTTACTAACAAGGTAAAGGTTGAATATAACTGTTTTATAAATGTTACTGAAGTATTTAGTCTCAATGATCTACAAATAAATCTGACTCTACAATAATGTTGAATGTCTAAAACATTTTGATTTAAATTATGTTTAGCATCTCCGCATGACATTGAACGACCAATGTCAGTGTCGTGTGCAGCACCTGTGGTTTCCTTCAATCTTTGACATGCTAGAGCATTTTCGCATGCATCCCATTCCGCTCGAGTCAGGAGGTACTGCAGATGTGACACTCACAGAGTTTGTGGTAGCACCACTGATGTACAGGGGTAATCTGCGTCCCACCACCTCTGGAGCAGGAGCAACAGTAGAGGTCAGGAGGCCTCCAGCCCTATTAGAACCAAGAGAGGTGAGTCTCACATTTGCTCTGGATGTAAATACTACTTTTTTCATATTTGTGTTGCAAAAATCCAGTATTGTAGTGATGATTTTAAAACAGGTGATTCAACATTTCAAAGCATTAAAAGCATTGTATGGATATTGTATGAGACTTCAAACGACAACTTAAATTTTGCAGTGATGTAATTTTAATGTGTTTATATAATTAGGTAGAGGAGGGTAAGAGCATGCAGTTAATGAATATTTAAGAAAGTAAAAAAATCTGTATCATTTATTACTTCAAATAAAATACACAGTTTAAATTACTGTATTCATGTTTTATAATGCAAAACAAACTATTCATACAGTAAAATCTTCCTTAATGAATACCTCTAAACAGCATATTCTTCTTTATAACGGACAGTTTAAAATTCTCCTTCAAAATAACATTGGCTTTTATGGTGAAACAACCTCCCAATAACAGACATGGATACTGCTATAGACGCATAGTTTTGCATATAAATTTCCATACAGTGGACACAAATTTAAAACACCAGTTCATATACAGAATTTTACTCTAGGAATGTCAGGAATATCATTGTCTCACATGAAGTATGAGCATTCCTGCCTTCCCCCTCTAGGGAAAGTGTCAAAAATGGTTTGCATAGTAATGACTAAGGTACCTCAAGGTCATTCCTCCCTCCCCTTCCAAGCCCTCAGTTAGGATTGTTCCATCAGTTAAGTGCAGGGCTTCTTAAACTTTTTTCACCCGAGAAATTTTTACGCGACCCCGAAGTGTAAAGGTATATAAATTGGTATACAAATCAAACATTTAATGATAATAAATCATAAAGAAATTTATTTTAAAACAATTCTTTGGTATACATATTATTTTACCATTTATTAAAGACGAACGCAAATCTGCATACTAATGAGATGGATGTGCTTGTTTATTTTTACATAAAGAATTATACCTATGCTGAATATTTGATACTGTGGGATGTAGAGCATCTGAAATGTTTTTCAGAGTTGATAGATATTTTGATTTTATAATCGTCAATGCTGAGAACGTTGCTTCACATAAATACATAGTAAAAAAATGGAAGAAGTATGTTTAAGGCAATTTCAGAAATTGTTGGTAATTCTGTCCTAATTCCAAACCAAATTCATTTAACGTTTTTTTAGGAAACTCAAGTTTTAAACCTGTGTTGCTTGATAACTCGTCAAATTCTTCTTGAAATTTAAATTAATGGCAGGTGATCAACGTTTTTGATTTCAATTGAATATGGTTTATGAACCCAATTTAGTTTTTTAGAATCAAAGTTTGAAGGGAAAGTATTTCTGAAACTGTGTCTCCAGGCACTTCAAATGATCAATTATAACCCCTTATAATTAAATCTTTGAGAAGGTTATTTTCACTTATAAAATCATCTGTAGCTGTAAATATTTCTAAAGAACCATTTTCCACTCTATTCTTCCATATGTTAATTTTTTAAGCCAAAATTTTCAATTTTATCTTTAAACATAAATATGTTACAATTCTTTCCTTGAAGCAACATGTTTAAATCATTTAGTTTATTGAAAATATTAGACAAATAACACACTTTTGAAAGCCATAAATCATTATGAAAATCTTGCTACGACCTCCACATTCAGTTACATGACCCCATATGGGGTCGCGACCAGCAGTTTAAGAAGGCCTGGCTTAGTTTGTGCTCTAGTACACATATAGGCCTACAGTATAGGAAGCTTACTGTTCACATTTCATTTTATTTGTGTATTCTGTGTATACATTATAGAAGTTCATAAAGATTGAACTGTGTTCCCGCACCATGATTTCTAAAAAAATATATAATATTTTTAATAACTTCTAAGGAACAGATTTTTTTTTCTTATCTTGGAAGGTGTCTGCTATCAAGAGATTTCACTGTATTTCTAAAATAAAAATAAATATTCAAAATTAACTTTGAAATTTATATCTCAAATGCCTACTTTTATACAACATGTATACTCCATTCATGGTAGGAGTTACTCTCTGAAAGGTCTTTTTTCCTTACCAATATCCTACTATATAATAGATTTCTGGTAGGGAAAAAGGCCTTTCAGAAAACAATTCCTACGCTGAACAGTCTTTAAGGTAAAAGTGTACATTAGCACAAGTCACATATAAAGACCTCTTCACCTTTGTTGCTTGAGCAGAAGTGGTTCCACAAATCTCTACAAGAGCAACTTTGAATTCAAACATCAGCAACGCAAGACTCGCCACAACCTACATAAATAAATCTTTACATTATTTTGGGTAGATACACTTGGCTAGATAATTGATGGCTATTTTGAATAAAAATGTAGACCATGACTCAATTATTTAACCCTCAAGCGGGTGTCACCTACTAACATAACACGAGCAGGTGCGCGGCACACACTGTGCACCACCTCTGAGTTTCATGTTTATATTCGAGTTAGAAGTAGATTCTGATTTTATTTATTTTAGTTTTACTTACAACATATCTAAACAATAAAAAAAATTAAATCAAAATTTGATTTTGTATAGAAAAAAAATGTATAAATTACAAGTACTCTACACAATACACAGTAATGATAAATTTTGTATTTAAATTATCTTTGCATACTAAGCATAACAAGCTTCATAACGGAATGTTTTTTGCCACAAATTTTTTTACATTTTTGACAAAAAACAGTTGTGTGTGTTTTTGGCTCTCCCACACTGGGTGCATAGCCCCCTTTTCTTTCTTGGATTATATGCAACACTTACAGGTTCAGGCTGCTCTTCAGATTATTGCAATTGCTTATATTTTTCCAAGGAGATTCTTATGTCAATCGTGAGGTGAAGAATTTTTGACTTCTCAATCAAATGAGGTTTCATGAGACTAATTGCTAAATTTTTCAAAAATATACGTCTTTCAGATGTTTCATTTGCAGAATTTGATTGAAAAAGAACTTTGGCGTTTATGCCTGCGATATTCAATATTGTAAAAAATATTGCCATTTGCTATCTTTTTGTAATTCTGGAAACTGTTATCTCCCCCTTCTTCCCCCTTTTGTCCTGTTGTAGTCAAGAATGATTTCAGGTTTTTTCGTCTCTTCATCAATTATACCCTGGTCGCGCATACTTGACAACAGAATAACACTTTTACTTTTTTTTTCGGTACTTAGCTCACTAAAGTCATATTTTTTTGGAATCCAAAAATAACAGACTGAACATTTCTATTTTTATTTGGTAAGAAATCAGCCGTAATTTCGCTTTTTTTTTTCAATGCGCCAATACATGTTAATTTTTTTTTAATATAATGATTTCACTAGGGGTATACTCGTATACCATTTATCGGTAGTGACGTTTCAGTTCGAGTTTTCAATGGATGAGACTGGCCTCATAATTATGTAATTAGGGCTGTTCGATCTCTGGTAGTGTCCTTCTGGCTGTTTCCTATAGTAAACTTCAAAATCTATTGTGAAATAAGTTTTAGCATCACACATGGCGTAAATTTTTATTCCGTACTTTGCTGACTTGTTGGGAATATATTGTAGAAAAGAACACCGGCCTCTAAATGGGTCTAATTTCTCATCAATTGTTACAAATTCTCCAGGCGAATATGCTCGGCAGTTCATTCAAAACTTATCCAAGACAAACCTTATTGGAGCTAACGTGTCTGTTTGAGCTTTATATAACTTCGTACTTTTATCATTGAACCTGAGGTATCTCAAAAGAAATAAAAATTTCTTATAACTCATTAGTGGACGAGCAATTTTCATACCTGTGCCATCAGACAACCAGATTTCTACAACATTCGTATGAGACTTTTTTTAACCATACAAGTAGAGAAACCCTAACAAAGCCAATCTCAGAAGTACAGGTTTGCTTCGCATCTCTATCACAGGAATATTGGACCTCTTGTATTATTTTTTTTTCAGTAAAAATATTAGTATTTGTTACTAATTCATAAATTAGTTCTTTGTCTAGTAGTTTTTCAAAACAGAAGTTTATGATGTCAATTTATTGGAATCTTTTACACACGGGAATATTTTTATGATATTTTCAGGTTTGGTTTTTGCAAATTTACTGCGCACTGGATGTCTTTTCCAAACTTTTTTTTTTATCTTTCCCTGTAAAACATGTGTAATTACCATTATCATTGCTATCCTCTCCTGAATCACCATCTTGATACTCTTGTTCACTTTCACTTTCATGGTCACTTTTTTTTTAATTTCTTCAGATTCTATTTCATCGTCTGAAAATAAGTCAATGTCATCAGGCAAGGAGTCTTCTAACATTTCTCATATTTGTTCATTAGAAAAATAGTGTTTTCTATCCCTAAAATAAAAGAAAAAAAAGCTGTGAAAACCTTTTATCGTTTTAGATCAAAAGACTCAAGATAAATTAAAAAATACAAACAAAATAATATTTACATGACCGGGCGTGAGGCGCACAATATGCACCACTCCGACGGTTTCTTAGAAATGGATTAAATGGGCCACTTCCCCACTAATTAAAACAGCTATGACCTCACTTTCCGAAAACCAGATGTATACTGAAATGATACACGAAATATAATGAGTCCTACTAAAGGCGGCAGAGTGCAAAAAAAAAAAAAAGTTTGTCTGGCGCACGCTGTGCGCCAGTGCGCCTACTCAAGGGTTAATATTCATTCCTTTGTTCTTTCTTTTTTATTCTCCCACTCAAGCTCACTCTTCTTTCTGTAACTCTTTATTATTTTTTTCCTCAAAATTTTTTGTCAACATGTTCTTATGGGGGGTGGACTAGATAAATTGGTCAGTGTTTCACCCTTTTTATTTTCCTTCCCATCAAAGGAGGCTGAGTTTTTTTAGTTGTAGAGTTGGGAATTTTTCAGGGGTTTATAAATGTTTAATATTAGCATAAGCATTTGTTACAGATGACATTAGGATAAAAATTGTATTCCCTTCTAAATCATAGTTATCAAAGTGAACTTTAAGGATATAAGCACATTAAGCCATGCTGGATTCTACCTTCGTCCTACTCTTCCAGGTCGTCAGCAGCTATGAGTAAATTCCGTGGTAAGAAAAATCTTTACTAACAAACATTTCAAAATGCTCAATGATCAAATGATCAAAAGGCTTGCATGCATTTTTCAATGGTTGATGATAGCCTTAAATATGCAGTTGAAGAAAAAATGTGTTGGGACAACTTTTCCTGAATGTGAAGAAGACCACTTTCCTTCTACTTGTTTATGCATGGCTCAGGCCCATTGATCGGGAAAACCTGAACTAGGCTTTAATTTTGTGCATTGGAAATAAACTCGGGGAAAAGGGCTTGAATTTTGCTGCCCGTAAGAAAATTTTAAAGAAGATCCAGACAATAACCACTTCAAATATCTTCTAGAGCTAATCAAACTAAAAAAAGAATAAGAGGAGAGTATCACTTCAAGGTTTTTGGAGATGAGTCTTATTTATAAAATGTTTCCAGGGGAAGAGGGGATGGAAGGATACTATTTGTGGTGGCTTGTTGCGAAGTCTCCCAACAGGAAATAGTCTGGACACATTTATTTAACAAAGACCCATCTTGAAGTAATTTAAATTGTTTTAAGACATAATTGAAGTTGCAAGTGGTGGCTCATTTTACATGAAATCACCTAATACCAGGTGTCTTTACTTCTCAGATTGTCTTCACATTCTTTTCCTTTGTAGGTATATACAAGTTAGAGCTAAAATATTTTATTATATTATTATATAAAATCATAAATAACATTTTATTCACAAACCACAAAAACACCCTCTTCATTTTTTTTATAAAGTTTACTCTGATATTGTATTAAAAATATTAATTAATTATAATTAATCTAACATTTGATAAAAATATACTTAATATAAAATACAAACCACAAAAACCACCCTATTCATTAAAAAAACAAACTTGTGCTACTCTTATAATCATCATCATCATCATCAACTGTTTCCAGCTTTTGGCCATGTCAGTTTGGTAAAATGCCTCCAGCTAACACTATCCTTCCACCATTCTGCCTCCTTTAATGTCTTCTATTCTTCTCTCATTTGAACACTTTCTGTTATCTGCTCCTTCTATTTCTTTCTTGGCCTCCCTTGCAGTCTTTTTCCTACAAACTTCATTTCCACCATTTTCTTTGGCATCCTCTCTTTTTTAATTCTCATTACATGCCCATACCATCTCAAGTCTTGCTTTCTCTACTATCTCATGTACCCCTACTCTTTCTAGGATAACTTCATTCCTAATCTTCCTCATGACAGCTAACATGCTCCTCACAAACATCATTCCCATGGCCTCCACTTTCCTAGTTTCTCTTACATTCACTGCCCATGTTTCTACATCAGATGGGTTTGCTACTCTTGTATTGTGTTTGAAATATGACAAGTTTGCTAGTTGTAACTTAGAAGCCATAATTAACCTAGAATTTGATTTGTTTAAAATTTTGAATGGTGTTTTAATGTACTAAACATAAGCTTTAATTTGACACCAAAATGAACAAAATTGGTTAATAAATAATGTAGCTTTGCATATTTTAAGTATTTACAACCCAAATCAAAGCAACTCTTTTAGCAAGAAACAAATATTCTTTTCAGAATGAGGCACAGAATAAACAGAAAAAAAATATGGGCACAAAGATATTCTCAAATTAGGTGATTTCATGAGGAATCAACCTGCTGTGAATTGTGAGACTCCATTAGTCTATTAACCTTGGCACTGAGTAGGTATATTTTTTAAATGGCAACATAGTCATATTTGATTTAATTCCTTTCGGGAAGACTAGTGGTGACACTTTCGGTCACCCCACTTCTGTTTTGTTGAAGTGTTCACACTCTTTACTATGTAAGCGGTCTGTTAACGGTCATCTTGTCATTCAAACAATCTTATATTAAAATATATAACCCTTATATTGCAAAACTACGGTTTTATTTTATTCCATGTGCCACTCACATAAATAACCATAATAGGCTATGGGCCCAGATAGCGCGGATTAAATAAGTAGGAATGGATGATGAATTATGAATTTATTTTTGTGCAACACGTCATGGTAATTGTTGCTAGGCAAATAGTTTGTTAGTGTCCTTATATTTTAAAATATGTAACACGAATGGATGAAATGTGTTTAAATAACGGTGCAAAGCTAGAAGGAAGTGAAAAATTGGAATGTGTGTTAATTCCAAATCAAAGTTATACTACACACAATTGGGTTATATAGCGTTGTCGATGAAAGTGAACAGAAAACAATTAAAACAGCTACAAATTATGCCGACTTTATCTCAAATGATGGGAAGGCTCAAGAAGTAACTGTGACACATCTAAATGAAAAGTTCATTGTGCACATAATCACCACGACATCAGCCACAGAAATGTGGACAAAACTGATGGCGGTATATGAGAGGAAGTCGGAAACTAGTTTGCATCCAGAACAGAATTCTTCTCATTGAAGTGTGAAAAAAAATACATTTTAACTTTTTTTTTTGCAAAGCTCGAAGAAATCCGAGGTAAAACAACTCAACTGGAGGAAAACATTTCTGACAAAATGCTAATCACGAAGATATTAATGTTGTTACCAAATAACTTCATACATTTTGTTGTAGCCTGAAAGTCAGTACCAATGTAGAAACAAAGTATTGATGAGTTGTAAGCAAGCCTACTTGTTGAGGAAGAGCAGCAACATTTGCTAGATCCACCGGCAACTGCAGGAACTTTGGTGGAACTGGCAAGCAAGAGTTACCAAAGTACAGTAAAATGTTTCACATGTGGTAAAATGAGTCACTAAAAGCAAGACTGTCGATCATCAAAGGGGACCTGACATTTTTTGTAAGAAGGTCACTTATCATATTAATGATTGTAAAGTTTGCATAATTAAATTACAATATAAGGGAAACAACAGTGAAAATTCAACTAACCATACTAAAGGGAACGCGTTTATGGCCAACTTCAATAATAACCAAAATTGGTTATTCGACACTGGGGCAAGTGAACATATGTGCTACGTAAAGGAACTTTTTGTAACATACATAGAACTGTCCAATATTTAAAAAATTATGATAGGTAATGGAAGCGAATTGAACGCAGTGGGTTATGGAACTGTTGAACTAAAAGCATATACTGTAATGGTCAGAAATGGATTAAAATAACATTGAACATTGTATTTTATTTACCTAAAATGACAGAGAATCTATTTTCAGTGAGGAGTGTGATGGATAGAGGTCATCAAATGACCTTCGATAGTCAGTTGTGTAAAATAATGAACGACGGCAAAGTGTCTGTCAGCCATTGATATAACAAGCTGTACATTATGCATTTCAGTTTAAATGAACAAGCAGCTATAGGTTATGGGAAGGACAGTCTAACCATTTGGAAAGAACGTATTTGTCATCAGAATGTAGAATATGTGATAAAGATTTTGGACAAAAATAATATAATATATGAAGCAGATGTAAAAAGTTGTGATAGTTATTTGAGAGGAAAAATGCTTACATTACCATTCAAGCTGAGTGAAACATCAATTACTCAGACCTGTAAACTGTTACACATGGATGTGAGCAGACCAATGGAAGTTGCATTGTTCGGCGGTTCAAAGTATTTTCTTCTTATAAAGGTCGATTATTTTGGCTACAGACCTGTGTATTTCCTCCAAAATAAAATGGAACTGGTAAACAATCTGAAACCGTTTTTAAACCTAGCCAAGCAAGACACAGGAAACCGAGTGGAAATAGTATGAACAGAGAATATAACTGAGTTTGTAAAAAAAGATTTGCGTGAGAAAGGCATTCAAATACCACACATTTGTGGCATATACTGCTGAGAAAAATTGAAAGTTGTAGAGGGACGGTCGTACACTTGTGGAAGCCTTAAGGTATATGTTAATGGCTAGAAACTTGGATAAAAATCTGTGGGCTGAAGCAATCAACAAAGCCACATTCGTTCTAAACAGAACAGGGAGAAGTAATGTGCCTGACAAAACTCCATATGAACTTTGGTTTCACGAAACGTATGATGTAAGCAAGCTAAAGCTATTCGATTCGCAAGTGCATGTACACGTTCCAAAACAAAAAGTCCAAAATTGAGACCCAAAGATTACGAATGGACTTTTTATTGGTTATGGAAAACATACAAAAGGGTACAGGATCTTCTTTCCCAACACAAACACAGTAGAAGTAAGAAGAGAAGTAGCATTTGGAAAAAATATTGAACAATGTCCAACAAAAGATGAGGTTCATGTATACGAAAATAAAATAGTCCAGAAATCAAATGTGCCCAAGGTTAAAAAAAATCAGGAAATTACTATGAATCTGAACTGCAAATCAGAGAGCAGTGACTTTGACAGTTTTGATCTAGAGATGAAAGATGTAACACAGCCATAAGAATTGCAAGAGAACTCTGATGTTAAAAGAGCAAGAGAAGCTGGGAAGCGATTTAGGAAGAATCCTGTCTTGCATGAAGACTTTGAATTGAGTCTTATAATCATGCTGCAAGAACCAATCAAACTCATATGAAGAGTTAATAAATAGGGTTCACTTTGACAAGTGGAAAGATGCAATAAACAAGTGTAATACTTGAAAACAAAATGTGGACAAATGTGCCTTCTATGGTAAACAAACGGGTAATAGTTAGTAGGTGGGCTTACAGGGTGAAACATGAGAGTGAAGGAAATCTATCTCACTATAAGGAAGGGTTGGTAGCCAGAGGTTTCCAACAAAATGAAAATTTTGAGATGTATGACGTGTATACTCCTGTTGCGAAAATTACTGCATTTCGTATTGTATTTGCTGTTGCAAATAAGTTAGGTTTACCAGTCCACCAATATGACGCTATAAATGCTTTTCTGGATGGTGATATAAAGGAAGAAGAGTACATGAGATTACCTAAGGGTTTAAACAGTGATGAGAATACTATGTGTAAACACAATAAGTCAATATATGGCCTAAAGAAGTCACTAAAATATTGGAATTCGTAGTGTGACGATATAATAAAAAATAGGGGGTTTGTTCGCTCACAATATGACTTTTGTTTGTATACTAAATTTGGCCCTGAGAATAAAGTAGACTTATTATTATTTGTGAATGATATTTCATTGTTTGGTATAAGTAAAAAAAAAAAAATGATGATTTAAAAGGTCATTTAAGTAAAGTTTTTTGTATGAAAGACTTAGGTTTGGCAAACAAGCACTTAGGTATATGTATTGACCAAGATCTATAAAGAGGTGTGACTGAACTGTGCCACGCAAGTTATTTAGAGCCAGTTGTAATAAGATTTGGTATGATAGAATCTAAGCCTATATCCACACTAATGGAAAATAAATTTCAATTTATAAGGCCCAAAACAAGTGATGTGTTGTTAGAGTTGAACCAGATATGTGTACTAGTCTATCTTATTTAACTCGATACCAAAATTATGCCAATGATGTATTATACAGCGCTATAAAAAAGAGTGTTAAGGTATGTTAAAAGCACATGACATTTAAAATTGATCTTTATTAGTGATTCAAGCAGTGAAATTTTGTATGGGACACTGACTGGTGAACTTGATACAAATGATAGAAAGTCCACATCAGGTTTTGTTTTTAAATTGTTTGGGTGTATTGTTACTTGGTCGTCAAAGAAACAACAAACTGTAAGTCTGTATTCCACCAAAACATTGTATATTGCTTTAAGTTCAGTTGTTGTTGAAGCTTGTTGGCTGAGAAAACTAATTAATGATTTAGATTTGTTCAGTGTTAATCACATTGTAATCCATGTCGACAACCAAGCCACAATAAACCTAGGAAACAATTCTGAGAACAACAAGCGAATCAAACATGTAGACATAAAGTTCAATTTTATCAAGCAAAAGATATAAGAAGGTAAAATAATTTTGAAATCTATAAAGTCTGAAGACCAAATTGCTGACATATATACCAAACCATTGGAAAAGAATAAGTTTGTTACTTTTAGAAACATGCTGTGAGTTATGTAGGAGATAAGAAAATATGTTTGTGTATTCCTAGTAAAGATTGAGAGGGCGCCAATATACTAAAGAAAATTAAACAGGGATGTAAAACTGACCATAAGACTCCTTAATTAAGATATAAAATAACAAATAGTAACTTGTTGAGGGGCATGTTTTAAATGGCAACATAGTCATATTTGATTTACTTCCTTTCAGGAATACTAGTGACAATACTGCCGGTTCCCCCATCTCCATTTTGTTTAAATGTTCACAATGTTTACTATGTACTCGGTCTATGTGTGGTCGTCTTGTCAGTCAAACAATCTTGTATTAAAATATACAACACTCATATTGCAAAACTACTATTCTATTTAATTCCCTGTACCTCTCACATAAATAACTGTAACATATACTTACTAACAATACTTGCTCAGATACCCAAATTTGAGGGCGTGTTCAACACACCTTTTACAAAACATTATCATCCAAAATTATACGACTGAAAGAAAAGCCCTTTTAAAAAATTGGGAAACTTATCTATTTTTTTTCTAGGAAAACCATTAATCATGCTAGAGTTTTATTCTATAGTTTGAGTGGACACCTGACTGCCTTGAATGGATTGAAAACCACACTATCCAATGCCTTGCATGATGTGGTTTAGATAAAACTCGAATGAAATTCTCTTGGTAGAATAAGAAGGCAGGTAAATAACAGTGAGAGAGAAGTGTATTTTATTCAACAGGCTTAAAATAATTGACATAATGTTTCATCCAACCAAGTAAAATGTATGGGATCTTATAGCCAAAGTCTAATACAAGAGAATTTGCATACATTTCTAGATTATTTCACTTTGTTGCAAATATCTGTGCTGGTTGTACAAACTGACCAGCAGGACTGTAGCATCAAACCACAGAATATATTTCACCTCATATCAGTTGCATATATTTTCTTAGTATTTCTTTTAACCTCCTTTGCCTAGACTTTTGGGCTTCGGTTTGGTAAGGTCAACATTCCGGTTTTATCCATAAATCTTACTACCCGTTCGGGCTATATGCTTTTGTCCAGATTAAATATACTACGAGGTTAAAAAAAATGTCTTATCCAACTCTATCTTCAGATTATTAGAATAATTTTTAGCTTGAGTTTGGTAGAACCCCGTGGTATGACCGACACTGTACTGTTGAGATGAACAAGGGACAAACCTTGATGTTGAATCTCTTACTAACACCTCAAACTCCTGAGAATTCAATTGCAAGTTGAATCAATTGCTTCTTAGATATTTAATATAAGTGTGGTTCACAATTTTTTCATGGTCTGCCAGCTCCTTCACTTTCTTTGTTGTGAAATCATCTTATAACGACCCAAAGATTAAACTTATGTACCCTGAAACCAAATGAAAAATTAAAATTTACCTGAAACACAAAAGATTGAAATAGAATGAATTCTCCAGCAATTAAAAAGGTCTGATATACATGCACTCACACATAGACAGTAAAAAAATACTTTTATGGTTTTTTGAATTGAGTAGAATGCAAACATCTTGAGTTAAAAATGCTGCTTTATAATTTAGTTTTACTAACTATTTTTGAAAAAAAATGACACAACTTGCATTATCATTCTTTTGCCAAGTAAACTACAGCCATGTCACCTTCTCCCTAATTTCCATAATAGCAATAGGTGGAAAGAAAAGTTTTCTGTCCCTCTTTTGTGTACATTACCTCTTCTTTAAAAATTTCTGAGTAAAAAATACAACACTTAATCCCACGACCAACCAGAACAAATTAAAAAAAAACTACGTTCGAGATCAGGGTTATTATAGGGTACTGAATTGTATCCACTTTAAATGGTATCCATTCAGAGTCATTTCAAATAAACACCTTTAAGAAAAAAACCTGAATTATATCCACTAGTATTATCTGAATTATATTCACTTAATCCTGAGTTGTATTTACTCTGAATGGTCTCCATTCAGACAGTTTTCAAAAAAACTGCATAAGTGAAAAACCTGAATTGTACACACCTGATTTATATCCACAAAAACCTAATTGTATCCACTCTGAATGCTCTCCAATCAGACAGTTTTGAAATAAACACCTTTAAGAAAAAACCTTTATCGTATCCACAAATGGCGGACTTAAAATTTAACTGAAGAAACATTTAACTTAAAAGCTTCATCACACTTCTGGTAAAGGGCAGCAGGATGGAAATCAATATGTTAATTCAATAAAATTATTAAAATAAGTTTAAGTAGTTATTTGAATTTCGTAGACTTCTATAAAGTTGCCAACATTACAAAAAATATTTAAAAAATATAGCGTTCTAAATTATTTCTAGTTTCTGATAAAACACATTGCTGTAATTTGTTTTACTTAAAATGTATTGTTGGGTAAGGTATCTGCTGCAAAGGATATTCATATCCTATATCAGCTAATCCTGCTCGACTATATACTTTAGACTAGCAGAAGTTCAAGGAATGGAGATTTGGACCACTTTTTAGAAAATATAAACAAATTGTTTGCAGTCAACATTGATAACATTTTACTCTATTTTACAATTATTTGTAGATATTGACTATCTTTATATTAATATTATCACTGTTCACCATGTTTTTTTATTTATTTTTCTTGAACATGCTTCAAAAATCCATTTGTAATCAAATCAAGATATAGGTTAATTTAAATCAACTTTGTCATTAATGCTCTTATTCTCTTTGCAAGTGGGCTGTAAATGTATTTTCTTAAACGTGAAATATTATCTCTTTAAACATTGCAGTGTAAGCCTATACTAGAACAATAATTTGCAACCATCTTTAACTTGTAGGATTTTTTTTAGGTCAATATACTTTAGAGCATGTATCAACTTATATAATTTTAAAGAGACACATCTTTTATTTTCTTTGTCAACAGAATTTAGCCATTATGTTTAAAAAAATGAACATTGAAACTCTAGCTTTAATTTATTCAAATCTATCTAGTGAGAATTGAGACACTTTTGATGAGTTCTGGCAAGAATTTTATAATGTGAATTGGCAGCACTACTTTGCTCACATCCTATGCTCAATGAGCTCTAGTGATGGGAAAAATCGAGTAAAATTATTAGACAATATCTTTTGTCGGCTGTACTTGATTCTTCCAGAAATACTCAAGTAAAAGTAGTTGAGCACTGTTCTTCTTTTAGTTGCTCCTCTTCTCTATCTTCTGATATAATACACAATATTGGTTGGTAGGTTTAATGTGTTATTTTAATACAAAATCTTTTTTTCCCATAGAGTTCATTTTTCAGTCATAGTCCTATCAACGCACGACTCAGAACAACATTCAATCCCCCATTCGACATTTTATCATTAATACATCTATGACCATGCCGGGAATGGAACTCAGGACACCTTGGTTGGCACACGCACTACCAACTGTGGTAAAGTGTTGAATTTATGCTAGATGATTTTTAAAGATTTGAGCCCGAACCAGATTACTAATGTTGTCAATATAATGAGTGTAATAATCCTTACACCGATTGACCCCCCAGTGAGGGTAACAGGTTTCTTCAGACGAAAGTAAATAAATGGTATGGTATTTATTTTGGCTGAACATAAAATATACTTTCAAACATTTACTATTGTGTCGGCAATTGCAACACAATCCACTCTATTAAACTATACGAACAAAGAAGTATATTTATTCCCAAGTTAATGTGAAATTGACTAAACGTTGTGTGTAGCCAATATTATCAATTTAGATTTGAATGCTAAGAGCTGACATAACTCTTCAGTATTCAACGTCACTACTGTCTAAAAGTGACACACTCTTAAAGACCGGGTATGGTGCAAATCCAGATAAACACACTGCAACTTAAAAACGCCACCATACATAAATTAGTATTTTTCACAAATAAACTTGAACTATTCTTTTAATATCTAAAACATAGTATAGGTACTCATTTAAAATCAAAATAAAAAAGTTTCTTACAAGACATTTTTTTCATGTCTCCTATAAACATTTTAAGCGGTATGAAAGTTATTCAATTTGTTCCAAATCCTATATAAGATATATTATCTATTTCAATCTTTGCAGGTGATGTTCACCACAATTATTACAACCACTATAAAATTATTGTCTTTCCCACACCATTGGAAATAGACTTATGGCGTGATATTTATATGTAGCATCTTGAAGCTGAGAGACAATGTTAATTTTCATAATCTCTGAAAAAAAGTTGGTTTAAAAATTAGTTTTTAGTATATATTGCTTTAACTAGATGCATCAGATTTTTTTTT
>CABFWB010005706.1:0-41581 GCA_902151455.1 Timema bartmani | reverse complement strand
GAGGGATTAAAAAGATAGCTGAGGGCCTTCAAAACCCTCATTTCCCCAAACAACTTGTTGGCACCGGTCGAGTCGACATAATTGGACAACTTCATGTGCGACTTCGAAAATTAAAAATGCAATTTTCAAACTTAAAATATTTATTTTTTAATATCCCAAAATATAAGCGCGAATGCCGAAAATCGCGACTAAATCGCGATTATCGCGGACATCGTTTAAAATCGCGAATATCGCGCTAAAACGCCGATTTCGCGATTTATCGCGACAATTCTGAGCATATATTTGCAATAAGGGTAACCTGAAATGTGAACATCTGAAAGAATTAATGCCATATCTAACATTCGTGAATTATCGCGATCTCCACAAACGCAGGGCTCTGCTTATTAACATACACACCTTTGATATCTAGATTCTAGACAGAACTGATTACTATCTTATATTGATTATTATTTTATCTCAACAGAAATTATGCTATTATGTTGTTTAGCTTAAAATGACTATCAGAAGCTGTATATTCGCACATAAATGACAAGACGTCTGGAACGTGAATTAAAACTCTGTCACTTGGGCCAGTGAGAAAGATGACTTGGCAAATTTCTTGCCCGGGTACGACTCGCACTGTTATGGATTACTAGCTAGGAAGGTTTAATATTTAAGAGCTCTACTACATTGTAAAGCAATGAGGCGTGTTGCAGACGTTTAGAAATCCAGCATTATTTAAAATTGTTGTATGATATTTTTAAATATAGCTTTCAACAAATGTGGGTGAAAACTATCAGCATGATTCTGACCAATTAAAAAGTTTAAATTTTTAGTTTAAAGTGAAAAAAAGCATGGCCTATTTATGAGATTAAATCAAAATGTTAGAAACCTAGATATAGCTTTCCTCTATCAAATAAAGTCACGTTTTGATAGGCTCAAAACAGAACATTTTAAGATAATGTGGTATTGTTTGTTAGGCTTTTTTTTGTGATCTATCACAAACATTAATTTTTCTAAAACTTTTTAATTGCTCCCCTACATTTTGGTGAAAACAATATTTTAAAATATATGTCTGCAGCACTTCTTAGTGTTCCCCCCTGGAGAAGCTATCACAATTCATTCAGGATAAATTTAGACCTTTCTGACTCATCATTATCATCATCATCAACTGTTTCCAGCCTGTTGGTTGGAGTAAAATGCCTCCATCTCCCTTTATTCTTCCAGCATTCTTCACCTCTCACTCGCACACTTGCTGTTACCTGTTCTTCCCCTATATTTCTTGGTCTCCCACCCCTCTCCATACATCCACTTTGCAAATACGTTTGAATCGCTTTGACAAAGTGTGACGTCGATTCACTATATACCGACCTCGATGGCGTAGTGGGCTAACGCGCTAGTTTTGTGTAGAGCCAGACTGCTGAGGACGGGAAGGTCAAGGTTCGAATCTCAGTTGGGTGAACTGGGGGGAAGGTTTTTCATAGATGGTTTTCCACTCTCCCTCCACACAAATGCTGGTTCACTTATTCTAGATATAAACTTCCTAATCTATTAAAGTAATCAGTACATAAGCGTATAACCCGAACGGGTAATAAGACGCGGTGTTAAGAAAAGAAAGATTCACTATAATCTATCAAATTGACAAAACATGCATGCCTGACCGACAAAAACAGAACTATTTTCTACAGTACAGTTTTCATATGAAGGACCTTAGAGGGTCTTATCTGACATATATATATTTTAGCCCTACGTCTACTAACCATTCGGACAACACGCATATGTACCAATTAGGCCCACGCTAATGCTTTAGGGAGGGGGAAGGATGATTTTAGAGAAAGTGTGCCCGTATTTGGATGGAAGTAGAGTGTACAACCATCCTCAGTACACCCGACCAGGATTTGAACCCTGATGCCCCCGTCATCGGCAGTCCTTTATATTGTGAGAGTGACGCCCTAAGACCATTCTACCACCGAAGCGGGCCAATAAAGAGGCCCTTCCTTATGAAGGTAACATGTTTCCGAGCGTTGGCGCTCAAGTGGAGCTGTACCTGTGATGACGCTGACCACGGTCTGCTTTAAGTGTTTGATCTTTGGAAGCTGCACCACCTCTGTGTACACTATGAGGACCTTACTCAGGTGAGAGGACATCCCGATCAGGAGCAAGGCCTCCAGGCTCGTCGTCACGTAGGGGAACGAGCTCTGGACAATAACAAGAACAAAACAACCTTGTAGACAGATAGGGTTGGTGTAGGAGGGGGGTGGAGTCAATATTAAATGTTCCCACATTCATGTGGAGGAAATTTGAGGAGCCATTTAGCTAAAAAAAAAAAGCCTTAGTACACTTGTCACTGGCAAACCAGACAACACTAGACAGGCGCCTTTACGTGAATGGCAATAATGCACACGTTTTAAAGGCTATAGCCCGATTTTCTTATGAAATATTCTGAAAGGCCCTTTTACTAATCAGAAGCTTAGTATACATGTGGGATCCTGGTCAGAAAAGAGGCCTTCCAGATAGTTGTTCGTAAGAAAATCTGGCTATATTTATTATGTGTTATGTCGTATAATAAATAAAACAGTAAAACAGATAGAAGTGAAATGGTTACCATTGAGGTGCGAAGTCAGGGTTCGATTCCAAGCAAAGCACACTGGAGGTAGTTTTTACCGCCGATACCTTTACCATATTATTTCCTCACGGATGTCAGTGAATTTATTTTTAAGTCTTTCCCATCATTTTCCGTTAAAATTAATTCATTGATGACACTTTAGTTACATCCCCCAACACACATATTTAGGCGTCAAGTAAGCAACTAACTGGATCTTCAGTGACGGTAATGTCAAGTTTCAAGTCCTCTATCCAGTCCATATTTGGCTCACCTCTGAGACAATAATAGAAATAATAATAAAAACAGCCCCTCAGTGTCGACAGAACCCCTCACCTTGGGAATGGAGTCTCGCACAGCGTATATGAACACCCCCATAGCCCCAGACGTGGCCGTACAGCACTGCAGCTTCAGGTAGATGAGACAGCTGCGGTGCCTCCACCAATACGGTAGCAGAAGGAGCAGAGTGAACATGGTCTGCAGCAGACAGAACACGAAGCCCAGTAGCACGACCAGATGATAGTTCTCCACCTTCTGAACACCGGTCTGAGCTCCCCTACTGGTGAGTAGCACGGTGTACGACCCAGGCTGAGTGCATTGGCACAAGGTGAGGTTGGAGTCAAGATGGCGAGTCACGCACGAGGACAGGTCCCACGAGTGTGAGAACTTGACCACCCGAGCCACGGCGCACGTCACGTCCCAATTGTACGGGTTATAGTCCTTCACGAAGGTGTCCATCTCCAGACTGACGGACATCTTGGTGGTGGAGGAGTTGAAGGGCTGTCCGTCTCTTCGCACCTCTAACGAGACCACGTGGGAGTTGATTTCGTACTCAGTTTCCTTACCATCGCTAGGACATGGGACATGTACTTTAGGTATCTGTGTGTCATTACCATCGCTAGGACATGGGACATGTACTTTAGGTATCTGTGTGTCATTACCATCACTAGAACATGGGACATGTACTTTAGGTATCTGTGTGTCATTACCATCACTAGGACATGGGACATGTACTGTAGGTATCTGTGTGTCATTACCATCACTAGGACATGGGACGTGTACTGTAGGTATTTGTGTGTCATTACTATCACTAGGACATGGGACATGTGCTTTAGGTATCTGTGCGTCATTACCATCACTAGGACATGGGACGTGTACTGTAGCTATCTGTGTGTCATTACCATCACTAGGACATGGGACATGTACTTTAGGTATCTGTGTGTCATTACCATCATTAAGACATGGGACATGTACTTTAGGTATCTGTGTGTCATTACCATCGCTAGGACATGGGGCATGTACTGTAGTTATCTGTGTGTAATTACCATCACTAGGACATGGGACATGTACTGTAGGTATCTGTGTGTTATTGCCATCACTAGAATATGGGACGTGTATCTGTAGGTATCTGTGTGTCATTACCATCACTAGGACATGGGACATGTACTTTAGGTATCTGTGTGTCATTACCATCACTAGGACATGGGACATGTACTGTAGGTATCTGTGTCATTAACATCACTAGGACATGGGACATGTACTTTAGGTATCTGTGTGTCATTGCCATCACTAGGACATGGGACGTGTACTGTAGGTATCTGTGTGTCATTACCATCACTAGGACATGTGACATGTACTTTAGGTATTCTGTGTGTCATTACCATCACTAGGACATGGGACATGTACTGTAGGTATCTGTGTGTCATTACCATCACTAGGACATGGGCCATGTACTGTAGGTATCTGTGTATCACTACCATCACTAGGACATGGGACATGTACTGTAGGTATCTGTGTGTCACTACCATCACTAGGACATGAACTGTAGCTCTATATCATGGGACATGGAATGTAGCTCTCTGTTTGTCCTTGCCATCAATAGGATATGGGGCATAAACTGTAGCTATCTGTGTCCTTACTTACCCCAGATATTATTAGTATAAATAAAGATGTAAGTGGTAAAAAAAAACTCATAAAATAGATCAGTTCTTGCTTAGGGAAAGAATTTGAAACTACTGTTTGAAAAAAAAAAGATCATAACTTTTTAGAGATGAACTTCAGGCTCCTGAGTCAGAGTAAAAGATAAAAATGGCCAACCGCGTAATCCAAGAGAGGTTGAGGCAGTTGGCATTAGCTCATGATATGATAAATATTTCCTACACATCATCTCTGAGAGAACTGTATGGCTATCATTGGGAAACAAGGCGGTAATTCTCTTGTTTTCGTGTGGTCAATCTACTTTCAAGCTATACGACAAATTTTGCAACGCTAGTTAGTCGAAGTTGCCAGTAGCACCTTCTCACCCCAGGACAACGCCTTACGACATTAATGAAATAGAGGAGATTTAGCAACGTTTAAAATGTCCATAAGAATCTATGGCTCCTTTAAAAGTGATATCTAGTGTAACGATCACGAGATGGTCCAATGTGACAATGACCCGAAACACCTGAGTGAGGAAGCAGTCCTCGTTTCAAGAGAACTCACCCTAGTTTCGCGACGTTCCTGTGAGGAAGGAACTGAGAGATATTCTTGTAGACTATGATTGCTAAGGTGATACTCCCGTTCCGCAGCATTTCCGTGACGCTGCCTTCTATGTGCACGTCAAGCTTCTCGGACAACCAGGACGGATAGCTGTAACAAGATTACACGGCTATTGGTCTGGTTTTATGTGAATTCAGATACCTAGCATTTAAACATCTTTCCCTTTGTGACTCGAGCGAAGATGTTCAAAGAAATAAATGGTACGATACAATCGTAGCTTGTTATAGTTAGGAGCAAATCTTTTTAAACGATTCCCTATCAATAAACTACTTTTAAATAATTCATCCTCGGATAAAAAATATAATTTTGATAATCATTTGAGGTGGAAGGGATAAAGGCGACCAGGAATACCACGAATACAACTGATGGATGACCTCAATCAAGGAAACAGGATAAAGTTTCAGGTTATTAAAAGGAAGATGTCGATAGGGCATGTTGGAGGACTTAATTTGGACAAGGCAAAGGGCCTGTCGAAAGATAGAGCACATAGTAATAATATTCTATAACATTCACATCAAACACGATTCAATATAAATTTTGAAGAAAATTGTTAAAGCTATTTTTTCAAGAAAATATTCGAAATTTTAAAACTTAGTGACAGCTCAAGATGAGACTCACCTCATTGTGCCGGTAGGGAAGTGAAGACTGTATCGGTCCATGCCCTCTATAAGAGCTACGTCCACTATCAGTGTGGACAACTCGAGGTGAGCTGAGTTGGGGTGAGGGAGAAGTGAGCCCCACGTTATGGCCTCCAACCTCACAAGATCTTGCAATTCGACCACACTCTGCACACACACGGACCAGACAAAAACTCGATAAACTCATGGCCTTAGCCAATACACGATGGCACATAAAATAGAATAAATATATTCCCCAAAATTATTCTCGGCTATCATTCAAGAGTTAGAAGGTCTTGGGATCATCTAATGAAGAGGCAGTAAGAAAATTCTTTGATGAGACCGTAACAGGCCACAATATCTAGAAACTGTGGGGAAGAAGAAGATCCAAAATGTATGTACAGTGCATAAATATGTGTCAAAAATACTTTAGCTATTTTTTTTCTTTAAGGAAAGCCTATTTTTTCATTTTGAGGTACTTTGTTATATTTGGAAGAAGGTTCAGGAAAGGTAGATAGTAACATATAAATGGGAACAAACAAAATATGGCTTTTACAGTAAAAAAAGAAGACAGTTCAAACTTTGCATTGCTGCTACTGGACAAAGAGGTAGTGGCTGCCCCTTGAAGAAAATATATCGCTACCAGTCAAAACCCCGACCTAGGTTTCATTCTATCATAATTAATCAGGAGGGAATGTTAAAAGCGGAACACACCTTCCTAAAGGAGGAAACCAAAAAAACACAAAAGAAAGAAAAATAAATTTATTAAAGAATAATCTTATGTTATCCCTTTACATGTTTTTATCTAGTGTCATGTCATTCTTTACCAATTTCCTTTCCACCTCTTTTGTGGTTTTTAATTACCTCTTTTATGAAGCTGCGTTGTGCATTTCACACTCCCTCCTGATGAGTTCCGATAGAATGAAAGTTAGGTTGAAAGATTTGACAGCAACAATACATTTTTTTCAAGAAGCAGTCACTATGTTTTTTCCAGTGGCAGCAGTGTAAATTTTGAACTGTGTTCTTATTTTCATTGTAAAATTAATATTGTGTTTGTTCCCTTTTATATGTTTCTATCCACCTTTCCTGTACCTTCTTCCTAAAATAACAAAATATACCTAAAAAGTAACAAGAAGTTTTCCTTATTGTTATATGTTTAGCAGCATTTTTATAAAATAAGAACAATAATATCACGTGGATCATGCCTTTATGTTATCTTTTATGAATACTAAAATGTCTCCAGATGGGGTGGTGAGCATATTCTAGTTAAACATGATCCTCTTATTTTGTACAGTTTCCGGTGATTCTCGAATATGCCTGGTTTGGTCACCAGATTTGAATAAATTGCTTATTTTGTGGCAGGGAGATCGTTATTGGCTACAGCGACTACCCAAACATCTAAATAATAGCCCATAAAACATGCAGCCAGCACCTTCTCACTCATGGTTGAGTTCTCAGTCTCCAGTAAGAGATTCAGGATCTGGAACCAGGTGACGGCAGAGTCCAGGAACTCTTGATGAAGACTTGTCAGGTGGAGGAAATCATGGACTCTCCTCAGAAATATTATAACGGGTTCCCCCTCCCCGGGGTACATCAAAGGATGCTGCTGGAGATACTGCAGGCACTCGGCCAAGGACAGGGCCACCGTCGTGTTCTCGTAGCCGAGGGTAAGGCTCTCAAACTGTAACCAAACTATTGCCCTAAATACTCGTCAACAAGGTTTTATTGTTTAGTGTGAATAACTAGAACATAGGAATTTAGCTTTATTTACTTTAGTATTTGTTTATTTTCAGCCATCGGATTAATTTGCCTGTCGTGGCCAGCACCTGAGTAGCGATTCTGCGGCCTATAGGTGCACAGGTAAACCATCAGTGGATGGTTTATACAGGTGTGTGTAAGAGACCTGCTATGGAAAAAGAGGTATAAGGAAGTGGTGTATAGGACGTGATCCATAATCATATTCACACATGCAGCAGAAGCATGCATAATGAATGTAAGAGAAACAAGTAAAGTGGAGGCCATGGAGAGCATGTCAGCTCTAACAAGGAGAAACAGGAATGAGGTTATTCGGAAAAGAGTGGAGCTATAGGGAGTATATGAGATAGTAAAGGAAACAAGGTCGAGATGGTATGGGTATGTAATGAGGATGTAGGAGTACATGAAATAGTAGAGGAAGCAAGGCTGATATGGTATGGACATGTAATGAGGATGTTGGAGTACATTAAATAGTAGAGGAAGCAAGGATGATATGGTATGGACATGTAATGAGGATGTTGGAGTACATTAAATAGTAGAGGAAGCAAGGCTGATATGGTATGGACATGTAATGAGGATATAGGAGTACATGAAATAGTAGAGGAAGCAAGGCTGATATGGTATGGGCATGTAATGAGGATGTTGGATTACATAAAATAGTAGAGGAAGCAAGTATGATATGGTATGGACATGTAATGAGGATGTTGGAGTACATGAGATAGTAGAGGAATCAAGGCTGATATGGTATGGACATGTATTGAGGATGTTGGATTACATGAAATAGTAGAGGAAGCAAGGCTGATATGGTATGGGCATGTATTGAGGATGTTGGATTACATGAAATAGTAGAGGATGCAAGGATGATATGGTATGGACATGTAATGAGGATGTTGGAGTACATGAAATAGTAGAGGAAGCAAGGCTGAGATGGCGTGGACACGTAATGTGGATTGAAAAGGAAAATTTCCCAAGGACAGTGATGAAGTTTAAGTTTGGAGGCAAAAGACCGGGAGGGAGACCAAGGAAGAGATGGAGAGATTAGGTAACAGCAAATGTGCGAGTAAGAAGAGAAGTGTGGAAGCAAATAAAAGAAGAAGAATGGTGGAAGGACAGAGGGATATGGAGGCATTTTACTATACTGACCCAACCACAATCTGTAAACAGTTCATGGTGATAGTTAGGAAGAGGATCTAAAACATGGGGCTATTAAGTACATATTTACTAGTCTGTTGTTTACCACCTATACACAATTGTAAGTTAATGTAACGAAGTTGTTTAGTCGGACTTCCTCTCCTCGTACCCGTGAGGTGATCTTCCTAATATTTTCTTGTGCACGTACAATTCTAATCTGATGGAGCTTGACATTCTTTTACTTGTGAGTCGTGCTTTGGGTTAGAGACAATTTAACGTGTTTTGTGTTAATACTGCGAGAAAATTACCTTGAACGGTCGTGTTTTGAGTGATTGGGGGCTGGTATGGCCTAGTCCCCAGTGTTTATTGAAGAAGGCAAACGTCTTTACAATTAATTGCACATAAATACCTAATCTTGAAGGATCCAAATTTTCTTAAGATTACGGGTGTAACCGTATCAAGGATAATATTCGTAAATTAAAAAAAATAGCACCTGTACAAGTGACTAGAAGCCCGGGACCCTTTGTTTTAACGCTACAATGCTCTACCACTGATCTATACAGGATTTGTCCCATGCTAAGGGTAATTGTCACGTTTAGTTTTCGAGGCAGAGTTTGGGAGGGACGTGTGGACATCATTAGTTACTAAGAACTACCCTTGATACCACAATCACTGGGGACTCGGGGAGTATTCTTTAAGTGCATATGTTTTGTTGTTTAAATTTACCTACTGGATTATTATTATTAATATTATTATTATTAGTAGTACCATGTCTTACTACCCGTTCGGGTTATACGCACCTACGCTAATGTGTAATGGTAGGGTGATTGTGAGATGAAATGGAGGACCTACAGTTTAACATGGGATCCGAACCACGGTTGAGGGCCTGGCATTCCTCACATTCACAAGTTGGGATTAATACACGTCTTGTCAGAGTGGAAGGAAGGGATGGGCAATCAGATAAATCCATACCGGGACTGAGGATTGAATCCTGGACCCCCAGCACAGAAGTCTGACACCTTACCCCTAGACCGCCAGGTCACCTACCTAATGGAACTGCCAACCCTTGTTCCTCAGTCCACCCTCTTTGATGTCGAAACTAATCTGTGTGGGAACTAGATCAGCTGTAGAACTCAGGGTAGCAGTCAGTTGGTAAGCTACCTCTAATCCTTACAGCCCATTATGATAACGCAGAAAGTACTCACTCATTGTTTAACGCATACTGACGATAGGCGCGTTGTTGGTGCAGGGAAGTCCTACTCACAGTGTCCAGTATTCTCGTCAACTGAGGAGTCACGCAGCGAGAGAAGTCCTGCTGGCTCCATCTGGCCACGTGGGTGTCGTGCAGGGAGCAGCTCCTGTGGACGGTACCGGCGTAGGGCATGGGGCAGTCCTGGATGGCCTCATTGTTTGGTGAGGTGACGGGCCACAGCAGACCCCCCGCACCCCTCTCCTCAGGACACACAGGCACCACGGAGCGGTCTATCACCTCCACTTGCACGCTGACGGCTTGGTTGTTGAAGCTGCCGTGCACGAGGCACGTGTAGGTGCTGCTCTTCTGTGAAAGGATGTCGGGGACATTTAACATCGGGACACACTCGCTAACCTAGTCTATAAGAGGAAGTAAGTATAGGTATTTTAACTAAAATGGCTATAGATAAATAAAATCTTTTAATCGCTAGTGTTTATATTATTCTTATTAGTGTTCTGCTCCATTCCTTTTGTCACTAAACTTAGACCTCCAATGCACCCTGTCCCCTCCTTCCTCTTTATACTCCCAGAATTTAATTCATTAATAATAATGTAGGAATTAATCTAGATTAAAATAGATAAATAGAAACACAATATATTATTTTTTATCTAGGTACAAAATAGCATCAGTAATAAATAAATAGTTATTAATTTATACAACCCATTTGACTTAAATCCATCCATCTATCTATATTTATATCTATATAGCTAGCTATCCATCTAGCAATAAATCACTAAATCAATCTACCAATAAATAAATGAGACATATCTGTAACAGTTAATAATTCCTATGAGTTTAAAAAAAACGGATGAAAATTTGCCTGAAGGTGTGTACAATTTGTCTGGGACGTTTGAATTCTAAACTTTAAACGAACTGTTAGTGAGAAACTGTGCTATTTTACCTGAATGTTGTATATTTTGAGGATGCTCCCGACCGGATGTAGATCTTCCCAAACTTCTCTACCCCTCGACAAAGGGAGAAGCGCTTTATTCTTGGTCCAGTTGTAACCAAACTTCTCGTGTCGTCCATCATTGTGTGACATGCATATTAGAGTGACGTCATGGCCCTGTTGACACAACGTCACTATCACCAATATCTGATGTATGTATTATAGTGACTTAAGTATAACTTTGATAGGAAGAACAGTAGAAGTTAGTTATTGAAGTTACTAAAACAATGGTAATATATTCATGCATCAAGTCATGTTATCTGCAGCTGTAACGTTTGAGAGATATAACCCTATATACATATACATCAAACATTATATTAAAGTAAAATAATAGGATTCTACTTCCCCACTACATCTCGAAAAGAGAACGTATTGTGATCGTAAAAAAAAAATCCAGTTTGAAATTTTGTTGAATGGTGGCATTTTTATGACTCCCTAAGCCCGAAAAAGGGATTTTTGAGTTGCTTTCCATCTGTCTCTCTGTTACAGGCACTAGTTCCGAAACCATTTTACTTATCAGTCCCCCATGGTTTTTTTATTTTGTGGAACTATCTATTGAACTCTAAGGGTAGTTTAATTAACGGTAACAAAATAACAAGTTGATTTATTAAAACTCTTTCTAATTAAGTTGACTGTTTAACACCGTACAGACTATACCACGACGTAACCAACAAATTCCGCCAGCGTGTTCTAGACATAATTTTAATTAATAAAGTTAGTATTAACATTGGGTTAATTTGACTACGTTACTGAGATACAGCGGACGTAAGCCATAAGCACGAGCACAGTTGATACAGGTGATAACCAACGTGACTACACCAATGCCCTCAGAAACAAACTCTCCGACTTCTATTGGGAGCACCCCATAGCGCTACGTGTCACAGCTTGCTTGCAGTCTGAGACGGGGGTGAGGAGACGTGTAGGGTTGTGGGGGGTGTATTTTGAAAAGTACTTGTAATTGTGATTTATATCATAAACGGATGCAGTTTGTAAATCTAAATCAAAATAATAAATAATTACAGTTATGTTCATCTGGTATTTCCATTACATGTACTCGGCACAGATTTATCTGATCACCAAACCCTTCCTTCACCTCTGACAAGACGTTTATTAATCACAACTTGTGAATGTGGGGCATGCCAGGCCTCTACCGTGGTTCGGATCCCACGTTAAACTGTAGTGTCCTCCATTTCATCTCACAATCACCCTACCATTACACATTAGCGTAAGCGCGTATAACCCGAACGGGTAGTAAGACGCGTTGCTAATGATAATATTAATAATAATACATAATAACATTGCATGCAAGTACGTCTAGTCGTGTGGCTGTAACTCTATTAGTGTCACATATAGCCGTATTGTGAATATATAACTTTTTAATTTCAAATGATGTCTAAAACAGGCTGGCAAGTTTGTTAGCTACGTCGCAGTACACTCTATACATAAACAGAATGGCAATTCTCATTGCAACAATATATATTATTTCGTTTCACATATCTGAATCGTTAAAAATTATTTAGATAAAGAAGTGGTAAAGTCTGTATGGTGCATCGTAACGTTTATTTTACGTAGGTATAGGCTATTAACAATTTCAAACTAAGAGAATAAAATAATATATTGTTCTTCATAACATTAGTTTTTACTGCTTTGAAACAAAATAGTATAGTGTTATATTTATTAATGTGTTTGGATAAAAAAGTATAAATTCTTGCCAAACAAATTACATAATATTTGTTTGTATATTTTTCTATTGTTTGACGAGTATTATTAATTCTATACTTCATTTTTCAGTCCTCTATGTTATATCTTTGAATAGTACTCCTTTTATCTAGGTTCTCTATGCCTCGACATTGAAGTGTTTGTTTTTGTTTTGTGTTTTTGATTATTATTGTTGAGGGTTTAGACTGTTTGTTTGGTTTTCATATACTACCTTAACCTTCCCCACTCTTGGAGGCAAAAATACCATACCTGGACCACTCTAAGTCTATTGTTTTCCCACCAAGTGTCGCTGGCGCGTTTTTTCTTAGCTTTGTTGATTTAATTGTGCCGTGCACGGAGACTCGATCGAGACAGAAGTGAAAAGGTTCCGTGAACCTTCACCCGGAAGTGGTCTAGTTTTTTATTCGTGTGTGTTGTTGAAGAGGACTGCGCCAAGACACTACCAGTCATACCACATAAAGTGAAGGTGAGTTGCCTCTATCCATTTCCATTCCACCATACAGTCCATTTGTCCGTGTTCGTAACACTGGTCCTCCAGAGGCTTCTTTTCGTTTCATTCATTGTAAATTACACTACAATATTATTATCTTTGGTTGAAGGTACAGGAAAGATGAATAGAAACATTTAAAGGAGAATAAAGAGATTGAACGAATTATAGACCGTACTGTTCCAATAAAACTTGGTTTGCATTAGCAACAATCCTTTTTAGATCTTTAACACGTTTAAGTATTTGTATGTACTTGTATTTAACCGTTTATATATTTTAAGGCAGAAGTTGTCAAGAGAGGAGTCCAGATAGTGTGGTGAACATTTTCAGAATCATGCAATTGTCCGTCTTGACGAACTTACCTCATGCGCTGTGCAGACGTCATCAGGAAGTTAGTAAATTTGTCTGAACCTATTCCAAAGCGTGGGGAGTGTCCTATGTTCAAGTTGTGATAGAAAGTTTGCATAGTTAGAATGTGAATCCATTATACACCTTCAATGATGAGAAGTGTACATTATTAAAGATTAAGAATGAATCTTGTATGTAGGTACGAATTTACCGTTATGGACTCGAGTGTTAGGACGTTTGCTAGTCGTACAAGAAGATTGATAGTGAACTCTCTAATATAAGTAGTTAAGGTTATTGGAGTTTAGAAAGTGTACATAATAATGAGAGGCTGTGTTAATTTTGCATCAGAATTTTCTTAAAGCGATTAATATTAGAGATTACACAGAAGAAATTCAGTGTTACAAGGTCGAGCTGTTTATCGTTAGGACGTCGGCAAGCCGCCAATCATGGAGAATATGTTGAAAGAGGGGTAGGAAGGGAAAGGTGTTTTAGATTAGATATTCTGTTCTTACACCCTATGATTTACACATTAGGTATTAATATACATTTGTCTTGGATCCTTAGTCTTCTAAGATGAGAGGTGAAGAATATTTGGGGATAGAAAGTACTCGTAAAGATCAATGGAGGCTGTCCGAATTTTTATTTTATTTTAAGCTAATTTTGATTAGATTTATATAAATGACGATGGTACATTCTTCCTCCAAGATGGAGGGTAAATGTAATTATTGTTTATTACTATGAATCGATTAGGCTGTTCATAATCAAAGTTTTAGCTTACATTCTCAATGAGTAAGAATTTATCGTTAAAGGGTTGAATGAGGGTTAGCCACCTGCATTATCATTTAAAAAGTGTATACTTGGCGTTATACCTCAAAGCTATAAATGTTTATAGACTTGTGGAAGCTGAGATGTTTGTGAAGATTGATAGGTTTTTGACTTGAGCAATCGACATCACGGCTATTATGATAACACTCTTAGGTGTATGGCCTCACCGAGGTTCGAAAGAGCGGTTTAAAACATTATCTTTGAAGCCGTAATGTTTTTGACTATTTATAACGTCAGGTTGGCGTGGCCATAATATCGTCTCCCAGCTGAGAGGGTATCTTATACTAGGGAGAAGGGATGGTACGTGGGAGTCAAACCTAGTGAGGGTAGTGAGGTAGAAGGGTGAGTATGATTATAATTAAACTCTTTGGTTTCTGGGTGTGGTGGGGTTGATGGGTGATCGGGAGTAAGGGGTGTTTAAAGTGTTGGTGGGAGAATGTGGGGTTGGAGAGTGGAAGGAGGAGGGTAAGGAGAAGGGGGTGGAGTTGGAGAGGATAATTTAACTATATGAGTGTAGGGGGGGGGGGGGGGAGGGTGGTGGTGGAAGGGGTGGATGGGAAGATTACAGTGTTGGAGAGGGAATTTACCGTTATGGGTATGGTTGTTGTGTTGAATTGCTTGAGAGCTGTAGGTTAAGGTATATTAGGTGGGTGGAGCATACCAGCATTGTCTGGAATGGGAATGGAAAAACCTTAATATCTTGGATGGTGAGGAAGAAGGAGTATATAGTGGAGGATTGAGAGAGGAGTACTTTGCTGTTATAGGTGTAGTGTTGAGGAGAGACATCTATAAAGAGGAAAAAATAAGAAAAATTGCATTACCATTTGTGGTGAAATTAGCGTCAAGGGTTCTGGTGTTGATATAGTTCACAAAAGAAGTAGGTTACTCCATTTTTTTTAGGACTGGGCTGTTCTGCGTTCCTTTAAATGTTTTGAAATTGTTAAGGAATACTATTACCAACAGTCATATGGATATTTTCACTTTGGGTTTGAAATACCTTAAGCTTAAAGACACCATGAGTGATAGAGAGTGTTGGAATTTTTTAATAAAAACTAATTAAGTATTACCAACTTTTGTTTGTCAATTTTACCTTTTGTGTAAAAAAATTCCAAGCTTTCTTTGAAAATTCTCAAGTCTAATGATACATGATAATTCATTATAATGTTTTCCCCACATTCCTCAGAGGAGAGAAAGAGATAAGGTGTTTGCCACTGAGCTAATAATAAGTCCTGAAAGGTCGAGTGACGAGGGTTTATAGTAGGGGTGGAAGTCTGGTTGAAGCGAGGAGGAAGAGGGCGGGAGGAGGCGGGTGGAGGGGTCACAGCTGTGAAGATGTCTGGTTGTAGCGAGATGGTGGGAGTAGGGATGCAGGAGGTGTGACAGCTATTAGAGAGGGGGAAAAATGCAGCCCACCATGCATGAAACACAAGGTATTATACATTTGCCCTAATATAAACATGTCACTTAGTCGGAAAGATCCTTATACATTGGTTCTTATGGTAAAATGCTAATGCACTTTAAGGTTTTCTATGTGTCCTGGTATGCCTGTTTTATAAATACTGAACGAATGATTTAAATAAAATAATTCATAGATGTTTAAACCACATCGATGGGAATGCAGAAAAATATGTCGGTTTAAGCTAGTGTGGTTTGCTGTTGACAAGAAGGTTATGGGATTGAATACATACTGGGTGAAGTGAAGCGGATTAGGTACATTATTTACCACTCTCCCTTCACACAAATGAGAGTACACTTCCTTAAAATTTTACCTTGATCATTCCTACTTCATTAGTATAAAATTACCGATAGCTAAGACGGGCAGTAAGGTGCAAAACACGAACTAGCCAAACAAACCCCAAAAACTGAGTCTGCTCTCTTTCTCAGACCACCAATAGGAGTATAAATAGTTCACATCCATATTCATAAGCCATCCTTTTAGAGGATGTCTACTTTGTAATAGCTTGCTCATTTAATATTGAAAATACTTTCCCCCTCTACCACTTTATAAAGGTTCGTAAATGGGCCGTTTGAATAATGTATGATCACTTTGCGTTTCTATCTCTACCAATATTGCCTCATCAATTCGTACCTCTGATTATTATTAAAGCTTATGGTTTTCTTTTTCTTGTCATGATTCAATCTACACCTCTGATCCTAAATAAATAAATATGAGTGCCAATCAATCAACAACAGGACGATTTAAAAGAAAAAGTTTAGGTAACATAAACTTTTTTTCTATTCACAGGTAATGTTTAAGTAACACTGTGCCTGAATTATTAATAGTTTGGCTTAGATAGCTCAGATGTGCAGAACAAAACGAACATTGTATTTTATCTTTGTCTTTTGATCACCACGTCTCACTTCCCCCTCCCCCCTCATCAATTACTCGGGATTACCTCAAACACACTAGTAAGCCAAGTATGAGGAAGGTTCACTTTAAAGGAAATGTATCAGCATTTTCATGAATAAGATTGGGAAGCCCTTTAAAATGGGAATGTAGCGAACCTGAGTTAAGGGCAGTGTTTCTGCAGTTTTAATAACAACATTTTTTTGTGTCAAAATAGGTAAAAAATGTATCCAGTAGAAACATAGAGTTTAATTTTATTCATAATATGGTGACCTCAACAGTTGTTGAATATCTGTCAAACGTGTCCTAGAATCCGATGACAAATTTTTCTCTTAGTTTAAACATTTTCTCGTCAAATGCCGCTATGCTCATGACAGACATTGATATAAGCATATGAAGAAAACTAAAATATTTTTGTACTGAAGAAATGTTTTATTTATTTTCTTAGACAGCTCGACCACCGATGCAATTAACACTCTGTTATCAAAACCATTCTATTCAATGGACAAATATAGTTAGTGCCTAGGCACGAGGACAAAGGCACGAGCTTCATCTTAAATGGTTTGTTGGTGACTGTTAGGTCAGGATTACTATTTCAGTTGGGGGTACTGAGGCAGATATTTAAAAAAAATCATTTCTGCCCTTTCTCCCTTAATCAATATCTTATATTCCCCGTACCTCCTGAGATTTAGGAATCTTACCTTGCTTGGTTCCACTATGGTGTAGCTTATAAGATAGGGCCATAGTGTATTCAGTCAAGGTAAGACTGCTACCTTGCTTGGTTCCACTATGGTGTAGCTTATAAGATAGGGTATTAGTGTAATCAGTCAAGATAATACTGCTACCTTGCTTGTTTCCACTATGGTGTAGCTTATAAGATAGGGTCATAGTGTAATAAGTCAAGGTAAAACTGCTACCTTGCTTGGTTCCACTATGGTGTAGCTTATAAGATAGGGTCATAGTGTAATCAGTCAAGGTAAGACTACTACCTTGCTTGGTTCCCCTATGGTGTATCTTATAAGATAGGGTCATAGTGTAATCAGTCAAGATAATACTGCTACCTTGCTTGTTTCCACTATGGTGTATCTTATAAGATAGAGTCATAGTGTAATCAGTCAAGGTAATATTGCTGTTACCTCGCTTGATTCCACTATGGTGTATCTTATAAGATAGGGTCATAGTGTAATCAGTCAAGGTAATATTGCTGTTTTAATTGCTTTTTCTTTCCTGCCCCCTCAGTATAGCTATAAACGGTCCCATGGTGTAGTGGTCAGTGCACCTGGCTACGAGTCTGGGGGTCCCGAGTTCAATTCCCGGCTGATACCTTTGGTATTTTTTCCTCTAGGCGAATGATCCCAATAGTCACTAGGCTAGGTTAAGACTCCCACTGGCCCCACAGCTCCATAATATCTATCATCACATCATCTCATTGCGGGTACGACGTGTAGACAACCTCCTATGGAGCACCCTGGACAACGTTCTGTGCCACCAGAGCTGCTAATAGCCTACCCATAAGGCGACCGATCCTGGACGTCAAAGTCTCTCCCGGTCAAATGTGCCATACGATAAAAAAAAGTATAGTTATCTCAGATGGGTAAGAGGACGCAGCAAACATACAACATAACATAACCAACCTTCTCGACAGTGACGCTGCGCGGTATGACGGTGACCTTGGGAGGCTGTAAGACCTCAAGCATGACAGAGCGACACTGCTGGGCCCCCCAGTCAGCCACTTTGCAGGTGTACTTGCCCTCATCCAAGGGGCTGGCCCTCTCCACACCTAATACGGCCGTGTACTGATCTTGAGAGTCTGGGGGTAGCAGTTCTGTCCACATGATCCTGAAACAAGAAGATAGTCACGAGTCCACCTCATGGCCAACTAACCGGGGTAGTAGATACAAGATTATTCGAAATAATAAGTCGGGGTTCGAATCAAATTTGGATGTAGTGAGGGTTTCACACTTTTTCTTCATGCAAATACGGGTTAATTTGTTATAATCCTATCGTATTAATCCTTACCTCGCTAGAGTAATTAAAATGTGTAGGGATTGGACGGGTGTAAGACGTGGTGTAAAATAAAAATGATGAAACTATGTTGTACTATAATATTTATGTTTTACAGCTCCGAGGCAATCTAGCCATTGGGTTTTAAATACTCCTACTTTGGGAGGAATTAGATCTGATCCCATATCCAACTAAGATTCTTGTTTGTGCATTTAATAATTGTCTAATTGGTAAATACGATTCGACAGTAATCTCTGTTATTTACCCTTTTAGTTTTCATATATATCCTTGATTAATTATTTGTGGTATATGCTCTTAGAACGCAACTTTCTTGGGTGGTCACATGGTATAAAGCGTCACTCTTGCTATAGACTAAACCTCCTATGACAAGCAGATCTTGATTCGTACCCCAGTAGGATGCAATGAGGATGATTTTTTCCTAAATGGTTTCACACTCTTCCTCCACGTAAATGCTGATGCACTTCCTCTAAATTCTACCTTCCTCATCCCTAATACATTTGTGTAAATACAGTAGTACATATGTGGATAAGCTGAACACTTATTAAGACGCGGGGATGAAAATAAAAGATAATAAATAAAGATTAAAATGATTAATTCAATTACTGTATTTCTTCGATTCTAAACCGAGCTTTTCCCCCATTTAAACGTCTCTTAAAACGGGGTGCATCTTAGAATCGGAGTTTTATTCATACCAACGCTCTCGATGGCTCAAAAGTGATATAGGATGATGAAAATAAAGACGGTTCAGAAGAATAAGACTGATATTGATTCAGAAGAACGAGATAATTAACATACCTACCTGGATGCTGATAAATAAGGTAATATTGCAGTTAGTAGATAGAATTATGGAATAAAAACATTTCTTGGATACAGGATATTTTAGTGTGTTTATCTCTTCTTAGAATCACAGCTTTTTTTCTGTTGGTGGTACTGGAAAATTAAGCTTCGTCTTACAATCAAAGAAATACGGTACAACTTAAAAAACAATTACTGTACATCAATACTACCAACTTTGAGTACTGTACATCAATACTACCAACCTTGAGTACTGTACATCAATACTACCAACCTTGAATAAAGTAATGTGAAATATTTATTAAACTCGCCAATCTAATCTTATTATTACTACTGTTGTTATGTATTTATAAACCATTAAATATTCTTACTCTCCATTTTCAATAGATTTGTCCACATTTAAAATACACCAGCTACCAAAATTACTGTCCAAACTTTTTGAAATTTCTAAAAGAGACTTTTCCAATTCTGCCCTCGATCTAGAGTAATATTCCTCAAGCATTCGCTTTCATCTATTGTAAAACTAAATCCCATTTTTCTTAGCAGAATTCTAAAAGCAAATAATCTCGATGATACAAATTTCAAGAAGATTAAAATCAATGAACCTCACTTTATGTTACTTTTTTAAGAGCGCTTTGAACTTGCAAGAAAGAAACCTCCATTATTTTCCCGAAAGCCCAAAAGGACGAACTTTGAAGGATTCAGCTCCGTAACAGTAGTGGGATTCCTTTGTCCATGACTTTACATACATGTTGAATCAAATATAACAATGTCTTGGAGTAATCGATTCAGACTAGGGAGGATGGACTATAATATCCAAACTTAGGAATTAATTACTTGATATTAAGCAAAGATGAAGACCAAATTAATTGAATAAGTGCTTGTTACGAGTTTAAAAGAGATAGAATTCAAAGATTTTGGTGGGAAGAAACTTAATAAAAATTAAAACATATTTTTTCAACATTATACATTGATAATATTATTTTATAAGTGATGATAATCAAAAGTGACACATAAAGATCATATGGCTTGACGTATGAATACGTGAAAGTTAATAATGTAACTCTTATACCTGACCTACGAAATTTGAACTGTTCATAGCCTATAAATTGCTCTCTCACTCACTCTCTATCTCTAACTATCTCACTTTCTCTTTCTCAATATATATATATATATATAACTACGTCCTACAACCCATTCTGGCTATACGAATTTTAATTACATTCATTGCGTATGAACCGAACGGGTAGTAAGACGTGGTGTTAATAATAATAGTAATAGTAATAATAATATTCATGAGGTAGGAATGAGGAAGATATAATAAGGATGAAAATGTACCCGCATTAGTTGAAGGAGAAGTGGTTAGCCATTCAGGAATAAACAATTTAAGGTGTACCCAGTTGAGATTTGAACCATGACCTCTCCGTCACCGGCAAACCAGACTAAATGAGATTGACGTTTAGTCCGTGTGCCCTTACTATTCAAGTAAGAACAGTAAAGTAATTAGCCGCTTCAGTGGCCGAATTGTTTAAGGTGTCATCACTTGTGGTTTGTTGGACTGGCCTGATGATAATTTGGAGATCGGGGTTCGAATCTTGTTACGCTCTACTGAGTGTGTTTTTTCTAAATGATTATTATCATTATATAGAAATTTCCCCATTAAAAAGTTTTGAACACATATTGCGATAGTTTGCAGACATCGCATCAACGATCCAATAGTTATTTAATAATATTTCACCAACATTTTTCATCATAGAGTGTATTTGTTTCTGAAATAGGTATACAACGTGTATCTACAACATTGCATCAAACTTTGGCAGGCTATTCCTTGGGTGAAAATAGAATAATTCACATCAGCAACCTAGGGTCCATCTTGAATAATAAGGGCGGTATATACTCCTAAAGATAGAGCTAAAACCGACTGTTGTGTGAAATATTATGAAAATTGCTTAGGGTATTACAACGAATCTTTGTATACTACTTATTGAAACCTTGATCATTAATAAATTAAATGTGCTGTTACCGTTACCCACCCACATCATGTGAAAAATACTTTTTTCTGCAATAAAATATGTCAGAGTAAGTATTACAGATTTTGACTTAAGATAACAAAACATGGAGTAAAAATTAACAAAAAAAGGTGTCTTGAAGAAACTGTCTATCTTGGGTGTATACCGCCCTTATTATTCAAGATGGACCCCAGGTTGCTGATGTGAATTATTCTATTTTCATCCAAGGAATAGCCTGCCAAAGTTTGATGCAATGTTTTAGATACACGTTGTATTTATCAGTGATCACCTGAGCGCCTTGGTCGTGTTTACTAGTACTCCATCTTTGTACCACTGGAAGATCATGTACGAGGATCCTCGAGCTATACAAGACAGGATGAACTCGTCACCTTCTCGGATCAGTCTGTTCTCATGATTCACCTTCACGCTCTGAAACAAACGTTACCTCTGCACAGACAAGTCATCATCACGAGGGAAGAATACACAACACTTTCCCCTAATTTTACTGCACTAATGGAAATGTTTGCTATTATTATTCAATTTGAAATTTGTCTTTGTCTTGTCTCCTGCCTCAGAAATACGAAACTGAGAATACACTAATATAATCCTACCGGCAGTCGGTGCCGTCGAGAACCACTAATCGAATAAAGGCAATAAAGTCATTAGGGCACTCAACTCAATACTATGGCGTAATTTTAACAGGGCAGCACTATCCATCCATATTGGGAGCGAGCAATTCGTCTCTTGTTTTTACCTTTTATTTCACTTTTCATCTATCTACACAAACCATAATCTAGAGAGTGAACACCGTCCACAGTATTCTCTACTAACAGCAACAGGTCTTCCATTACAAAAACCGTAAACAAACATGATATCATTATATTCAACAGCGTCAGGTTATAACTGCTCTTAAGTCACAGCTATTCAGAGAGCTGCACGCTTGTCGTCTGATTCAGGGTGATAATTTTACTCAGAATAATCGCCCCTACAACTTCCCAAAATATTTACTATTCCTCCTGAAACATCCTATATATTTATATATTCCTTTGAACTTATTTTAAGTGGTCCTTCCTTAGAATTTTTTTAAATATCTGGATGCCCCTAGAAGCTGTTTAGAATGGTCCTCGTCTGAATTAAAAAAAAAATTAGATTCCTTTAGAAGCTACTGAAAATGGTCTTCCCACGATGCATTTTTGAAAAATTGAATTCTTTTTGAAGCTAATTGGAGTGATCCTTGGTTGGATTTTTAAAAAAGTATTATGTAAACATAGAAACTATTTGGAGTGGCCTCCTACCGGTAAATTTAAAAAAATTGGATGCCTTTATAAACCATTTAGAGTGATATTCGTATAGAATATTTTGAAAATTAAATGTCTCTTGAAATTATTTGGAGTGTCCCTTTCCTGACAAATTTTTGTAAAGTGAACGCATCTATAAGTTATTTTAAGTTTGAAACAAGGTCAAATTAAGCTTCATATAAAAAAAACTCTGTGAAATAGCAGGGAAGGGAGCAAGTTTGAGCCCCATGACCCCTTACCCCCTCCCTTCACCCATTAATGTTGATAAGAGGCCAATGAGTGTTCTACTGAGTGATTATTAATATTCACAGTCACAATTTAAACAGGCTCTGCTTACCCTGGCAACAAACCACGGCCCTCCACTGGTAACCTAAGAATACAATGATAACCTACTCTATAATTTCCCCCGATTGTACGAAACTGGGCGTGAAAAGTAATTCTTGCGTGGCTGGACAATAATCAACCAAACTAAAGTCTGTTCACCGTAGGAATGGTTTTCTGAAAGGCCTTTTTCCCTACCATAAAGCTATTACATAGTAGGATATTGGTAGGAAAAAAGAGCTTTCAGAGAGTAATTCCTATCGTGAATGGAGTATACCACTCGCCAAGTAAAGTGATAAAAAAAACCCAAAACAAGCGTTATGAAAAGAGTTCCATTATCTCCCATATCTTTGTCAATGGCCGTATGAACACAAGAGGATGCACGTGATCCGACTGTAACAATGGAGAAGAGCAATTCCCGTCCAGTATTGGTGTCGCAAGACAAAGAGGTGTCTCTTGGGAGATGTTTTTCCAACGTTGAATTTCCCCGTATCATGGGAACATACAACGAGTTATTTGGACAAAATATTTTAGTATGATTTATATCCAACATACGAATATATCCTCCACACATACCTTGTAAGATATCGAGAAACCTGTGATTGGTTACACTATGGTGGGCCATAGTGTAACACTGCTACCTTTCAGGGTAGACAAAGTGTATTTAGAGAAATACTTTTTTAAATACCAAACTAAAGAATTTGTTTTTAAATCACACTTGTGAATGATTTCCTAAGGCCAGTTTCGCAGTCAGACTTAGCACGCCTCAAGTGGGGCGCTATACTAAATACAAGAAGACACCTACCTAGACCAGAATGGAATGGGCCAGTTTCATAGTAAGACTTAGCACGCCTCAAGTGGGGCGCTATACTAAATACAAGAAGACACCTACCTAGACCAGAATGGAATGGGCCAGTTTCATAGTTAGACTTAGCACGCCTCAAGTGGGGCGCTATACTAAATACAAGAAGACACCTACCTAGACCAGAATGGAATGGGCCAGTTTCATAGTTAGACTTAGCACGCCTCAAGTGGGGCGCTATACTAAATACAAGAAGACACCTACCTAGACCAGAATGGAATGGGCCAGTTTTATATGTGAAAGTGACCCATTCTGGATTAGGCAAGTGTCGTCTTGTATTTAGTATAGCGCAACACTTGAGGCGTACTGAGTTTGACTATGAAACTAACCCTAAATCGTTAACTGCCAAGGAATAATACTTTGCCACAGATATTTGGGCATTTGACTAGTATTATAAGAGTCCTAGGTTCAACGCCCAATATGAGTCTAAATCTGATCACATTTAGCCTACATATTCCCTCCCCTACTTCTTTTTACAAAGTGAATAATTTAATTTTATGAATTTTAAAAGTATTAAAAAATAATTATATCGATTTGTTCAGTAAAATGGTGGAGTAAACTACTTTTCCCTTTTATCTTGACTTAATTATTTTTAGGTGGATATGAATTTTTGTTTAAAAACAGGTGCAGTAATCTGTGTGTATATGTATTTGTGTGTTTGGTGGGAAAGGGTTGAAAATTACTATCCATGAGTACCAGCAAACATTTTCTGAGCTAATGGTGAGTGGGGTTGGTAAAGGGGTGGTCGAGTAGGGGGTGGGGTATAGCGCGAAACATAAGCTAGGGGGTGTAACGGCACAGCTACGGTATGGAGCGGTTAAATGGGCCGGGGCTCTGAAAATCTAGGTTTTTAAAAGTGCTTTGTTTGGTTACATTCGAGTGGAGATAAATTAAAACACGTTTCCTTTCTAACACTTTTTATAATTCCACCCCTTTATGCTCCTGCGAGATGGTACCAGCATTGTGCTGTTTAAAATTATATCCGCTCGTCCGCAATAAACCACAATACACCGCTCACTATTATTTCGTAGGAGAAACACTCATAAAAAATGTTTAAAAGCAACATTTTCTTCATATTTTTACCAATTATTACTATCTATTTAGTCTAAAAGTGGGAACAAAAACTAGACTAAATGTATTTAACAATAATGAACAAACTGATTCGGTGGCCGAATGGTCTAAGGCGTCACTCTCGAAATATACTAGACTTCCGATGATGGAGAGATGGAGACTTTAATTCCGGTTGGGTGTACTGAGCGTGGTTTTCCCTAAATGATTTTCCCCTATTCTCTCTTCACGCAAATGTGGGTACACTTTATCTAAAATCCAACCTTTAATCCTTAACTCACTATCGTGATTAGTACATAGGCGTATATCCTGAACCAGTAGTAAGACACTGTGTTAAGAAAAAATGGGCCTATAATAGGTATATATATATATATATATATATATTGAATATGTTTTAGTGACCGAATAGGACTACAGTCAAGTTCATATATGAAGGAACTATTTCATAGCTTTAAAAGTGACTAAACTATGTTTCATGTGTTCATACGTCAAATCATGTAATCTGCAGCTGATACTTTTGATAGATATGATAAAGAACTATAAAATAACAATAAAAATACTGTAAAATGTTATCAATGTTGACCATAAAAACGTTGATTGTTTTTTATAAAAGTTCCTTCCTTCCATAATTCTACCATAAATGGCCCAGTGTTTGCTTGTGGGTTGTTTCCAAGGCAAGCAAGGCTTGACAGGACTGTACTAGTAGATTTCTTCCGCTTATTCAGTATCAAACATGATCTTTAAGTCCAATAATAATACATTTTGTTCACTACATTATTGTGTTTGTGTGTGTGTTTGGACGAGTTGAGAATGATAGGTAATTGCTAGATAGTACAGTCTTGTCAAGCCTCACTTGCCTTGGTAACAACCCAAAAGGTAAAATATCCTCCTTAAGACATTTCTGGTCACTTGATGAAACGTTTATTTACTAGTCTTACAATTCCGGTTATTTTGATTATTTTTTTACTACCGCGTCTTACAGCCCAATAGGGTTGGATTCTAGACAAAGTGCAACCGCATTTGTGTGGAGGGAGGGTGTGAAAATAATTTAGTAAAAACACTCTCAATACATCCGACAGGGATTCGAACTCTGATCTACCCGTCACCAGCAGTCCAATCAATTGCGAGTGTGACGCCTTAGACCCCGTGATCACAGGAGTGGTTTATGTTAGGTTATATCCCCGGGAAGTTGTATTACTCCTGTCTACCAGTGTGTTGTATCTTACGTTCAGGAATAGACGGGAATCTGTATTCCTCCTGTCTACCAGTGTGTTGTATCTTACCTTCAGGAATAGACAGGAAGCTGTATTCCTCCTGTCTACCAGTGTGTTGTATCTTACCTTCAGGAATAGACGGGAAGCTGTATTCCTCCTGTCTACCAGTGTGTTGTATCTTACCTTCAGGAATAGACGGGAAGCTGTATTCCACCTCTATACTAGTGTGTTATATCTTACCTTCAGGAATAGACAGGAAGCTGTATTCCTCCTGTCTACCAGTGTGTTGTATCTTACCTTAAGGAATAGACGGGAAGCTGTATTTCTCCTGTCTACTAATGTGTTGTATCTTACCTTCAGGAATAGACGGGAAGCTGTATTCCTCCTGTCTACCAGTGTGTTGTATCTTACCTTCAGGAATAGACGGGGAGCTGTATTCCTCATGTCTACCAGTGTGTTGTATCTTACCTTCAGGAATAGACGGGAAGCTGAGTTCCACCTCTCTACTAGTGTGTTGTATCTTACCTTCAGGAATAGACGGGAAGCTGTATTCCTCCTGTCTACTAGTGTGTTGTATCTTACCTTCAGGAAAAGAGACGGTTCCTGTTTTAGGGCGATGTGCGTGGACACTAAGGTCAGGTTCCCGAGACGACCCCTTTCGACAAGACGGTTCAACAGCTCCCGAACCTTGTCGCCATCCTTTTTAGAGCCGAAGAAATGGAACGTTACTTCAGCCATGGACCTGAAACGGGTTTTATTTCTGTTATTATTTACATCGACCTTTGATTCGAATATATGTATGCGCTTTATCCGGGGTTTGAAAGAACTTGGCTACTGCAAGGTTGAGGAGAGTCTAGTGGTAGGAAGTAGGGGTTTTTAAACACTGGTTAAGGTCCGTATTTTTATAGTTCTTACACCAAAAATATATTTTGGGGCAATATAAATCTAATATTTATTCATTAAGTTACATTTAATTCAATTTTCTACACGTGGTAATCTCGATAGTTCTTGAATATTTGTCATGGATATAGGGGCATTTGATGAGATAAAGTCTCGGACAAATACCCTTATGTTTATGACAGACATTAAGAACCTCCGAGAATCCCATGTGTAGAAAATTAAACTAAACGTCTTACTGAATATATATTAAATCAATTTTCGCCAAAAAGTTTTTTTTGTTATAAAACTAGAAAAAAAAATCGACCTTGCCTAGCTTTCCCTTTAAACCTCACCCCCTTAAAGGGGACGTATATTAGATTTGGGCCAAATTTAAAACAAAACGACTTGTAGCATACAGTGTGTTCGACAATTATCTTTACAATGGCAACACTTGAATTATCACATGGCTGCTTTGAGATTCACTGATGCTGCTCATAATGAATCTTTGTAAAGCCATTACTTTAAAAAACCCACTTTAGGTGTTCTGTGAATCTTTGTAACGTCATTACTTTAAAAAATACACTTTATGTGTTCTGTGAATCTTTGTAACTTCATTACTTTAAAAATACACTTTAGGTGTTCTGTGAATATTTGTAACGTCATTACTTTAAAAATACACTTTAGGTGTTCTGTGAATATTTGTAACGTCATTACTTTAAAAATACACTTTAGGTGTTCTGTGAATATTTGTAACGTCATTACTTTAAAAAATAAGCTTTAGGTGTTATATGAATCTTTGTAACGTCATTACTTTAAAAACCCACTTTAGGTGTTCTGTGAATATTTGTAACGTCATTACTTTAAAAATACACTTTAGGTGTTCTGTGAATATTTGTAACGTCATTACTTTAAAAAATACGCTTTAGGTGTTATATGAATCTTTGTAACGTCATTACTTTAAAAAATAAACTTTAGGTGTTTTGTGTGTATTGTTTCTTGATTGGTAAGTTAGTTGATAATTAGATATTTTATTTAGTGCCAATATTGTAAAGATAGTTTTGCAAGGTATTATTTGATATCCATGTAGTCTCACTTAGATGTTTGCTGAGTGTTTCTGTCACATCTTGACACGATTATATTTAAGGCCTACTTGAGCTAGGTTGTCTAACAAGCTAACTTAACCTCTAGAAAATTACACATAATAGCAAACACCTACATCTGAAGTTTAGATATTAGCTAATCGGAAAATAGGACGGGCCTATATGCAGATAGAAATTATCTTTGTTTGCAACGACTAGAATAGAACCAGCATCCTTTATATTTGAATATATAAAAAACCGAAACAACATTCAACCCCCCTCATCGCCCCCGGCCATTAATTCATCATTTTGAAAGAGGAAACCTACATTTTACATCAATGATGAATCTTTCAGCGGTGCCGGGAATCGAACTCGGTACCCTTAGTTCAGTAGGCAGGCACATTACTTACTGAGTTAAGGTGTCAGACTACTACATAGTTAAACATACAGTAATTGCTCTGTGGTTGGTCATTCTCTGTGGACTGGATAGCTCAAGTTAACAAAACAACACCAAGCTATGAACAAGTTATTATTTGACATATTATGATAATAATCTCCCTGTACTCACGTTATATCCAGGACTTTCAATTCCGTTATGTTGGATAGAGTGGACCTCAAATATTTGCCAATCTGAAATAGAGGAAAGAGCATACTAGCATTACTCGCGTACATTTGTCTCTTGAGTGTGGATAGACCCGTTTCGGTGATAAAATGATCTAAGCCGTCATTCTCGCAATAGAATAGACCGCCAAATACGGGGAGATCAGGGTTCGAATTCCGGTCCAGTGTACTGAGGGCTATTTTTTCTTAACGGCTCTCTACTCTCCCTTGACGCAGATTTGGGTACAATTCATCTGAATCCAACTTTCTTTATACTTAACTCATTAGTACATTATGTATGAAAACCCAAACGGGTAAAAGAACAACAATGAAAATGTAAACTGGTGGAGTAGTTGGTAGCGGCGGTGCAACAAGACAACTAACCACTCAAAGGACTTATTGTTGAGTGCACCTCGTGTTGCCGCCCGTCCCGGTTATCAGAGTGTTGAGTATTCACACAAACGCATAGGTGTGTGCAGCGTGAGTGCCATGGCACCCCAAATAGCAAAAAACAAAAAAACAACAACAACAAAAAAAAAACAGGAAAAGTTGGAGTGACAAACTAACGAGGTACCTAATTTAAAAAAATCTTCGTCGTTGGATTTTCCAAGGTTAACAAAGGCTGGCTGTAGATACGGACTTGGATATGGGGCAAGGATGAGGAAGGGAGAATTCAAAGTAAGTGTGGAGGCTAGGGTGGGAACTGATTTAGAGGAGACCAGCCTAATTATAACCATCTGGGATTCGAACCCAAACCTTCTCGTCTTCGTAAATACAATCTATTTTGAGAGTGACATCTTAGGCCACGTGGCCATTGATGCGGCTAATAGTTTTATCGATTGTATTAACCTCTATATAATTTGAAGCTTTCGGCTCAGTTGCCTACTTTGGTGAATTCAAAGCTATGTAGCGAAGCGGGTTGCATTTTAACTTGACGGGCTGAAGAAATTAAACACAATCACAATTAGATGCCAATGCACGAATAGAAAGAGAGGGTATAAAATGAGTAGACCCATCTAGTGAGGCCCTTAGTTTACCTTCTGATAGCACTTTCCCTCCTCCACTGACGAGTATAAACACTTAATTTACTATTTGCACAACGTTGATTTGCATTTCAAACGTGCTTTTTTGCCATTTCATATTCCAGAGAGACATTAGCTTTTACGGATATTTTAAATCTAAATCCTTGTAGAAAGACTCCTACAGGAGATTTCCGTTAATTAACCAAATAGCCTGAGTTGTTGGCAAGTTAAAAAAAAACAATGGTTTTGTAACAATATAAGAGTATTTATGGAATTATTTAACAATTTTCTTTTATTGTTTCAATGTTGTATAAATTATTGAAAACTCTCCTAATAAAACGTAAATACATGAACAAGTGCAACCCTATCTTGACTTGCCATGACGTCACAGTTAGGTAACGGTGCTAAAGGCGGAATACTCACTCACCTGTTTCTCCAGGAATATCTGCAGGGAGCGAGTTGAGCGACGGAAAATATCCCTGACGGCTGTAAGGTTGGCCAGCCTGATTGTGCCCTGGTACCTCGCCCTGTCTAGAAACAAACAAAGTGTCAACAGCGAAGAGTTGGTCTCATGCCCCGGATAACACCTAAATTCCCCCCGGATAGCAACTAACTTATTACAAGCTCGAAACAGAAGTCGAATCATGTTTTGGATACCTGTATTATATGTTAGAAAAATAGGAAAATATCGAGAACAGTGAAACAATTTTACCATAGTTTGAAAAAAATACAACAAAATAGAAAAATAATTATTTTAAAATGAGGAAAAACTCATTAAATTTATCTTGATATCCTTGTTGTCAGGTGACGAGTGCGGAAACCCGTTTTATGGCTAGAGCATAATATTATAGCCAATAGCCCGGTTAACCGTATAATACTTGTTACCAATACACCAAATACCCCGATTAATCATAAGCATATACAAAATATCTCCATTAATTCTGTAATTAATATCCCGGTTAACCGTGCATAACATATCCCTGTTAACCGTGTGCCAAACACACCGGTTAACCATGTATACAATATTTCGATTAATCCATTTGTATACTGCCCCGATTAATCGTGCACCTAATCTAGCTGTTAATTATGTATAGGCCTACAATATTCAAGTGTATTTAATTCCCGGTTAATCGTGTAACTAATATCCTTGTTAATGATGTATATAATAGGGTATGTGAGTGTGTCTAATACCCCGGTTAATCAATCGTGAGGCGGGCTCTTGTCAAGGATTGTTCTATGTTTATAAGTGTAGAGTGTTTTTGAAGGTTTAAATGTCTCAACTAAAGAACTAGGACGGGGAACCCGCCTCGGTGGCGTAGTTAGCTTAGGCGCTTGTTTCATGTTGATATAGACTGCCGAAACAGGGAAACAGAGGTTCGAATCTCTCTCAGGTGAACTGGGGGTGGATTTCGTAAATGGCCCTCCACTCTCCCTCTACGCAAATGCGGGTTCACTTCATCTATAGCCAACCTTCCCAATTCCTAAGCCATTAGCGTAATTAGTACTTGAGCGCATAACATGAATAGGTAGTAAGACGCGTTGCTAAATAAAAAAATAAAATAAAAAATAAACTAGGATGGGAAAGGCGAGTTTGGTAGAAATGAAGATCTCGCTGCAGATAAGGTAGGAAACCAACGGCCCAGGCCTACCCAAGTGATGGGCACACAGAATAATCACCAAGATAATTAAGTGTGGTTTTTACCCATGGAAAAGTCTGGGTTCAAATCTTGGTCGGGTTTACTGAAGGTTGTTTTTCCCTAAATCAGTGTTCATTATCTCTCCGGGTAAATGCGGGTACACTGCCTCAAAATTCAAACTTCCTCATCCATAGCTTATCATCGTAATTAATACACAAACGTAGAGCGTGAATGGGGAGTAAGATGCGCTGATAGAGAAAAAAAAGCCAGGGCAGTTAGTAAGACACGGTTTGGAAAAATAAAACTTCCAAAGTATCAAATTGTTCGAACAGTAATTTCATCAGTGAATATGACCGAACTTCCGTTTTGGTGCTTCATAGGTAACTTTTAGGAACCAGGGGTGGGCGATGGATATAATTTATTGGCTTTATTCTGGCCATAAATTTTACTTTCCTAGTTAATTAAATTTACGATCCTCGGCAGTCCACCGCCCCCGCCCCCCCCCCCTCCCTTTTCCGAAAAATTTTCCAAGCCGTTGGTAGAAGGGAAGTAAGGATAATCGTATCGCGGGAGCTGGTATTCGGTAACAACGCCATGAATTAATGTCAACCGTGCTTTCAAACTCACTAGCTCCCCCTACCCCCATCTTTTTACTTCCACACCACCCACTCGACTTAATTTAATAAAACTCAGACACGTGTTGCAGAGTGGAGACATGTGTTAGGGAATCTACAAGTCAATCACAGACATTCAGAAAACTCAATTTCAGGTAAAAAATTATTATAATGTCAACAAAATCGCACAAGTATTTTTTTTATCACCACGTCTTACTACCCGTTCGGGTTGTACGCTTATAGTAAGCTATGGATGAGGAAGGTTGGATTCAGAGGAAGTGTGACCGCATTTGCTTGGAGAGAGGGTGGAAAATTACCTAGGAGTAATCACCCTAAGTACAGCTGACCGAGATTTGAATCACGATATATTCCTTATCGACAGTCCAGTCTATTACGAACGTAACGCCTTGAATCATGTGGCCACCAAAGCGGATCAATAATTAAAAAAGGGCCTAGTTCATCGCTCTAGTGTTTGACTGTCATGCTGATGAAGGGGATATAGCACTTTGAAAGGGTAGTTTTTTCTAAATTGTTTCCCACTCTCTTTCTACGCAAATGCTGGTATATTACCTCTAAAATACTTCCTTTCTCGTCCCTACTCCATTAGAGCAATAATCAAATATGCGCATTAACTGAACAAGAAGTAGAACATGGTGATAAAAAAATAGGATGATAATGAAGTTGACAGTGATGATAACTATAGGCCCCACGATCTTTGATGTTCTAGCTATATTTGTATTTACCCGTTTCGGTGGCCACATGGTCTGAGGCGCTACCCTCGCAAGAGACTAGACTGCCGATGATGGGGAGATCATGGTTTGATCCCAGTCGGGTGTACTGAGGATAGTTTTTCCTCGTTGGTTTCTCACTCTCTATATCTACGAAAATGTGGGTACACTTCCTCAAAATTCAACCTTCCTCATCCCTAACCCATTAGCATAATTAGTATATAAACGTACATCTATCTAAAACGTACATTTATCTAAAAAAATAATATTATAACTTAAATATTTGTCTTTCTCTGAGAATGTAAGAAAAGTAAATGTTCAAAATAAAATAGTCTAATATATTTTGTAGAACTATTCGACCAAACGCCACTAAAATGGCCCACCTTTTTAAAAACAACATCAACACCTTGCCCAATTAGACTGACCCTTATGTAGAGGGCAAGGTTACATGAATATTTCACTGCTCAGTAAAAACCAACCGTTTCCTACCACCTTTTTATATTCTGTGGGCTGCGTAATCCCTCCCGTCCCGCCTGACTGATTACTGGCCAGCTTTAATATGATTTGAGGGCAGTGGTCTGATGTATTAATTAGGGAGGAGCCGATTAAAGGGTCTGGGGCGGGAATTACCCGGTTTAACGTGTGCTCTAATATTATTTGTGAGAATGAGGTTAAAAACAAGTTATTTTGAACAAACTTGTGAAGGTGAAGCGGTAACAAAAACTATGGGCTTTGTAGTAAAAAAATACTCTTTAGACAAGCAAAGGAAATTAAAAACCCCTATTCAACGTAACAAAGAGCTTAAACAACTTTTTTCCCCTTCACAGTCAGGTAATTAAAAAAAGAATGCAATTTTAATAACACTTAGGTCGAGGTAATGGCCGAAAAAGATATCATTGGTGAATAATTGTGGATTTACCTATTTCACAGTGATGAATTAATGGACTGGGTGCTGGGTGTTGTGTCTGTTCTAGATTTAAGTTATATTACAAGCCGTATACTTATATACTCAGTTAGTTAAGAAAGTGCACGTTAAATACCTCTCCTTTCCTTCTCAGTTGTCATTGTTACTGCTCATACCAGGGCTATGTAAGAGGATATGGGCCGAGCGCGATCTATGCTTCGAAATATACGGACTCTCAAGTAATCAAAACTCAATCAAAGCTCAAACAATCAAAACTAAAGTGATTGAGACTCAGTCTGTCAATATTAGAACTATGGAGATTCAAAATATCAAGATTTGAACAATAGAGATTCAAATTATTGAGACGAACTATCGAGATTCAAACTATAGATATTTAAACTATCAAGATTCGAACAATCGAGATTTGAGTTATCGGGATTCGAAGAATCGAAACTCAAGAGATTAAAGAAGTATTGAGACTCAAAAAATCGAAGCTCAAGAAATTCAAACAATCGGGGCTCGAACAATCTAAGCTCAAACCGTTAAGACTCGAAATATTAAAACTCAAACAATCTAGGCTCAAAAAACCGAGAATACTATGATTCGAATAGTAGATTCTATGTCTTGATAAAGTTAATAGTTCTCTTTAGAGATATTTATCCTACTTCTATCCTAATTAAGAGTTGAGTGACATAAAACTAATAATTGATAATATGAACAACCAATAAAGGTCATAATATTCTTAACTCAAACTATTATTCTCACATGAATAATTATAATCCCACACAAAGTACACAGTATGGAGTTTCGTTGCTATTAAAAATAATTGTTGTTTGTTGGGATTTTATAACAAAGCTTCATTACTAACATAGCCTACAGTTCTATACACTAGTTGCATTTGAAAAAAAAAAAAAGCAGCGTTAAACAAATTTTAAGTGGAAACTGAGTGAAGAAANTTGAAAAAAAAAAAAAGCAGCGTTAAACAAATTTTAAGTGGAAACTGAGTGAAGAAACCTCATCTAGGGACAGAGGGAAAAATGTGGGAAGAATATAATACACAAAGGTGACATCTTCAGAGATATGTTTACGTTTAAATGTGTGTGTGTGTGTGTGAGAGAGAGAGAGAGAGAGACTTTCTACGCTAGAAGCCAGTAGAAAGGAAGATTCCACCTTTGTGTATTGGATTATTCCCAGATTTCTTCCTACCTGGGTGGCCTTTCTTACTTTAGTTTCTAATTAATTAGTTGATATTTGATTATTTTTTCTAATCCCACTATTGTATGAATATTTAGACATTGGGATTCCTCATTGTCATACGACATACATTAAAAGTATATATATATATATACATTAAAAGTATATATATATGTATATACATTAAAAGTGTATATATATATATATACATTAAAAGTATATATATATAATTTACTTTTGTCAATAGTTAATCTACAGGTTTCCATAATTTCAATATACATTTTCAAATTTCTATACCAATCCTTTTATATTATTTTATTATAAATGACAAAGTATGTCAAGAAGTATTGAAAATGGCCCACCATATCCACGACAAAACCAACACCTGGTTGTCGACAGTAGTATGTAATGTAATATATCATGACATTGACAACATCTTGACATAATTTGACATGAGCCACTGAATCATGGTGTGACATAATATGACGGGATGAAGAGGAACCTTGGTTTTATTATTTTTTGTCATTTCGGGTGCATATATCCACTTACCCGTCGCCACAAGTAAGCTCTTGTCACACGAACAAAAGTCTGTCTCGCCCAGATGGAGGGAACATTTCGGTACGCACTTATCGGACTCGCAATCTGAAAACATTCACAGGAATACAATATTGATTATGTTTTAACTACAATGGCTAGGACTAGATATTTTCTATTGTTGAGAATGTATACTCATTTAAAATGTTAAATTACAATCTTAAATTAATAAACATATAACTGACTGACCGTGGCGAGGTACTATTTTGTTTTTTGTTTTTTGGTTTTTAGGGGAAGCAAGACTGAGATGGTATAGGCATGTTATGAAAAATGGAGACAGAAAGGGTGCCGAAGAAAATGTTTGGAAATGAAATATGTAGGAAAAGCCCGCAAGGGAGGCCAAGAAAAAGATGTGCAGAACATATAACAAAAAATGTTCAAGTGAAAAGAGACGAATGGAAGAAATTAAAGGAGGAAGAGTGGTACAAGAATAGATGAAGATGGAGGTATTCTACTAAACTGACCCGGCCACAGGCTGGAAACAGTTGATGATGATTATGAAGGCTTTTAGCACCGCCTTTCACTACCCGTTAGCGTTACGCATATATGATAACTACTATGTGTTAGGGATGAGTAAGGTTAGTTTTAAAGGATATGTACCTGCATTTGCGTGGAGAGAGAGAGAGAGAGTGGAAAGCCATTTAGTAAAAAACCCTCAGTACACCCAACCTGGATTTGAACACCAATCTTCCTGACATCTTAATCCATGTGATTAACGGTTTTTCACTGTTAATACGATGTCCTGTTTAATAGAGTATTAATTTGTTTTTTGTGTAGCTTGATCACCCTCACATAGGAAAAATATAAATTCAAATAGAATAAGAAATTACAGGAGATATTTCAACTTGAAATCCAAGGAGAAATTATAGGAGATATTTCAACCTGAAGTCCAAGGAGAAATTACAGGAGATATTTAAATCTGAATTCCAAGAATACATTTTGGGAGATGTTTCAAATTGAGGTCCAAGGGGAAATAATACGAGATATTTCAACCTGAAGTACAAGGAGAAATTATAGGAGATATTTAAATCTTAATTCCAAGGATAAATTATAGGAGATATTTCAACCTGAAGTCCAAGGAGAAATTATAGGACATATTTCAACCTGAAGTCCAAGGAGAAATTACAGGAGATATTTAAATCTGAATTCCAAAGATAAATTATGGGAGATATTTCAACTTGAAGTCCAAGGGAAAATAATACGAGATATTTCAACCTGAAGTCTAAGGATAAATTATAGAAGATATTTAAATCTGAATTCCAAGGATAAATTATATGAGATATTTCAACCTGAAGTCCAAGGAGAAATTACAGGAGATATTTAAATCTGAATTCCAAGGATAAATTATGGGAGATATTTCAACTTGAAGTCCAAGGTAAAATAATACGAGATATTTCAACCTGAAGTCCAAGGAAAAATTATAGGAGATATTTATATCTGAAGTTCAAGGAGAAATTATAGGAGATATTTAAATCTGAATTCCAAGGATAAATTATAGAATATATTTCAACCTGAACTCCAAGGAGAAATTATAGGAGATATTTCAACTTGAAATCCAAAGATAAAACGTAATGTTAAAACTGCAGTTACGATAAGAACATGACATAATTGCTACGATTTATGAACTGTGGAAAACGGTGGCGTTAGACTAATATAGTAGCTTTCTATTATTTTATTATATTAATCATCGAAGCAAGGTCAAAAATCACCTTTATTACTTGTCCAAATAACAGGGAATTTATCAAAGCTCAGTGAGAGATAAGCTGTTTTGTGAGTTATGTGCAAATCTACAACTCAAAAGCTTTTTCTAGAGATATAAACAACTCTTTATGAAACCAAACGCCTTAAAATTATAAATACATTCATCGATTAACGTAAACTAATAATTCTGTGAATAGTATACCTCATTCTCTCCATGTTATTATCGTTACTACTGTTTTAATATTTCTCTTTGGATTTCAAGTTGGTATTTCTACTTTGCTACCAAGTTATACAGGAAACAAATGAATATCATATTATTAAAAGTACATTATATTCATAGATCATAACCACTGTTCACGTCTATTAAACCAAACAGCTTTGGAGCGGCCAGATCTAAAAACCATGTTCTTAAGTTAATCGGCCTAGGTTCAAAGAATGTCCTCACCAAATCTCGTTAAATTTGATCTTGGTATTTGACAGTTATCTTGGAAAAAACAGAAATATTAAATTATAAATGGCCAAGTTAAAACAGGACCTCGCTACGCTTGGTCAGTTAAAAGTGCAGACATTAATATTTATTAGGGGTGTGTTAGTAGGCGAGTATACTTCAGAGTCTAGCTAGAATTAAAACGAGTTGTTTTTGAGTTCGAGTAACTTAGTATGGAGCAATATTTGTACAATAAATATTTCAAGTTCAATTTCTTAAATAGATCCGTGCATAAACCATAAATAAGTACAGACATATATTTCTTTGAGTTAAATTTTTTGTTAAAATATTTATTATCACACAAATTAGAATTTTTAAATAAATTTCAGATAATTGTAGACTAATTTTTTTTTAACTAGACAAAAGGAAATACTGAGGGACTCTATTTTGTTATGAAATTATATCTTAAAATTGAAAAAAAATTAATCAAGAGAAAAAGATCATAAATTTCGAGTACTCATTTTTTTTCGACTTTTGTAAACATCTTTGAATCGAGTTCGAGCAGCTGCTTCAACTAAACTCGAACTCAAATTTTCAGTACTTGCACACTCCTAATACTTGTACTACTTCACACAGATAAACACGTCTTACGGGCGATCCCCACGCAGTTGAGCCTCCTACCTGAGCTTCCTCGACCTTTGTCGTCTGTTGTGCAGTTCCCTCCGTGACACGGGGATCTGCAGTAGACCACCTTGGAGCCGAACTGTCTGCAGACAATAGTTTAACATTTAGAGTCGTGTCTCCTCAGTGACACATTGCCCACCACAAGATACACTTTCATGTATTCATGTGTCAAGGAAGGAAGCACTAAATCTGCACCTTTTTGACAGATGGTGCTAGTTTTGACAGTGGGACGATACACAATGTAGTGTTAGTTTGATAAAGTTGGCTAGCCTACATATTTTATGTTGCAGTTTTTTTTAATGCCCTGCTATCTCTGTCTATTGAAGATATATCTAAGAAAGTTTACAAAAAGAGAGAACTTTATTTCCCCAATTTCCGTTGTGTCTATCGAATATTTGATACGAATGATAACGTACCCCTGTAACTTAATAATGGCGTACAAGCCAATCGCAAACATCCACAACCATTCGCGGCGAAAGTAGGCCTACAAAACAAAGTAAATGGGTAATATCTTTTTAGGATTGTATTTTTATTTTGTCTTCCGTACCAGTATAAAGAGCTAGAATGCTAGTGTGTCTAAACCCCATGATGTAGCTTTGCGTTAAAGCCTAACTACAAGAAATTGAAAAGAAAACAATTTTCAAACGGTATTCAAGTAATTCAAAATAATAGTTTTACTTTATGTTCATATTAATTGTTTTATAATTAATAATTTAATTTAACAATTTATGATAACATAATCGTTAGTATAGATGCACATGTTCTAGTTAGTTTGTAAGTCGTTTGATGACATAATCAGTCGGTCCAGAAGGTACACGTTAAATACCTTAAATAAGACATCAAGTAAGGGTTATAAGCATTTAATTACTTCAATGTGATAACGAAGAGGAAAATAGAGTTTATAGGAAATGTACCCGAATTTTCGTGGTAGATACGCTATTAAAAATACCCTCAGTATAGTCTTCCGGGACTCAAACCTTGAACTCACTGTTGTTGGAAAACCAAACTAGAAGTTCGGTCTGATGAAGATTACATCGCTAGGAACGAACCAGTGAATGAGACATAAAAACAGGTATTAGTCCACATGAGCAGATAAAGCGGCTGTACCTGTCTGGTACAGGAGAACAATGCTCACTAGCTTAATTTGATGCTTTCCGCCTCAACTACTTGAAGCAAACAAGTCACCATCATCCAGTTTTCACTCTAAGAAAATAAATATAGCATTTTAAATTAACTTAACCTTAACGACCTTGTCTAATTGGTGATTTGGAAGCTACTTAGCTAAGTGGGTTTCATCTTAACTTAACACACTCTAAGCACCATCACACCCTAGATGCCAGTGTACAGAATTTAAAGAGAGAGAAGAAAATGAGCAGTTCACCCTGCGAGGTCTTTTATCTTTTAATAACACTTCCCCTAGTCAGATGACGAGTATAAACACTCATTCTACTATTTTCACCTGGGGCAGCATTGACTTGCATGTCAAAATTATCCTTTTCTTGTTGATTATTATAGATAAACATTTGCTTCAATGGACTTTTCTAGTTTACATACTGGAAGGAAGGTTATTATTGAATATTTCCGTGAATAAACAAAATAGATAAAGTTGTAGACAATTAAAAAAATAGTTTACAATAAAACCACTTCAAAATGAAAAATAATAAAGTTGTGGTAATGTAAGAGTTTTTTTAAGTTTATTTGAGAATTCATAGTTTTTGTTTCAATGTCATATCTTTAAAACTATCTGAACCTTATTCAGTGGCCGCATAGTCTAAGACGTCATAGACTATACTGCCGATGAAAGGAAGATTTGAGTTAGAATCTTGGTCGGGTGTACTAAGGTTTTTCCCAAAATTGATTTTCACTCTCCCTCAACGCAGATGCGGGTACTCTTCCTCTCAATTAACCTTATTATTCCCAAGCTCATAATCATGATTAGTAGACCTACATATGCATATAGCCTGACCAGGTAGCTAATAATAAAAAACTCCGAGTTAAACATAAATACATTAACTTATTGTGAAATTATATCTCGACTTGCAGTGATTGTACGTTCTTAATAAGCCCTGTTTCAGCCACGCGAGCTCAAAAAAAAACATTTTTTAAAAAATAAAACGGGGTGTTTGTAAACTTATGGACCAAACTGCACGTATAGCTTGTTTGAACCAAAAGTAATACAAAAGCCCCATACACTTACATCAGGCAAATTATGGTAATACCATTAAATTGTGTCCAAAGTTTCGGCGTACAGCGCCTGGAAAGTAAAGCTGTGTAAGCATGTGTGTACAACACATTGCATAGGAGCTAGGCGCACGGCACTCCACAGTGCACATGTAATAATGCATGTGATGAGGACCGTTAATGATGATACTCTGAGAGTGTTTACTATTAATTGTAATATGTTCCGCTGCCATGCTCCATGATGTCGTGGTGTGTAGTGCCACGCGCCTAACTCCTATGCAACTTTCTGTACACGCATGCTTGCACAGATTTGCCATCCCGGCACTATACACCGAAATTTTGAACACAATTTAATGGTATAAGCATAGCTTTCCGGATGTGAGTGTATAGGGATTTTGTATTAATTTTGGTTCAAATAAGCTAATTATGCAGTTTGGGCCATGAGTTTCCGAACACCCTGTATTAAATGTGAAATTGGATACATGGGAAAAAGATTGAAATGGTAAATATTGAGGGATTGGAATTGGGAATCGAAAAAAATCAACCTTTAAAATAATGTAATAATCATGATCAGATTTGAAAAGAAATAAAAAATCGTGACAGCTTCAATTAGAACATATCTAAACAAGACGTCTTGAGTAAAATGTAATACATTTCTCTCTCTCGTCTTGGTTACACGAGCCAAGTTTCCTGATGATGCAAATTTACCCCCCTCCCCCTCCATCCCCACGCAGGGAAGCAAAAACTCAACGAGTATTCGTTTTAATTTGAATTGCAAAAAAGGTTTGTCTGGCATTAAATGGAATAAATATCTGTCAGATCTGTACAGAAATAAACTACGTGGAGATGTTCAAGTCTAGGAGCAGGAGGAGATAAACAACAATTACCGATCTACGTGGAAGGCAAGATGTTCTACATTTTAGTCTAAAACTTGGGACAAAAAAAACGAACAGGGAGATTTAACCAAATGTAAGGGTGGTACGTTCAATAAATAAAGCAAAAAGACAGTAAACTAAATTTATCATATTTGTAAATAATCTTCTAGAACATAAACAAATTTACTTTTTTTCTAATTAATATTTATATGTGAGAGCTTACAGAAGTTTTATAATTTGTTTTACTTAATCTAAATATAAATATTATCAGTGTAATCGTGCATGTTTTTACTAACCCGAGAAGGTGGAAAGCAATTG
>CABFWB010005705.1:3772-25840 GCA_902151455.1 Timema bartmani | reverse complement strand
CACGGAGCTATAAATACCAATTATATCTAATATTATTCCATATCATCAGAATTGTCGCCCAATATCGGGGCAATTATATGTGAATAATACCGTAATATAATAATTGGCGCTCGATCACGAAGCTATAAAAAACCAATTATACATCAAACATTACAATAGCATTATAATAGGCGTCCAATGCGCGACCGAAATATAATAATTGGCGCTCGATCACGGAGCTATAAAAACCAGTTATATCAACAACATTCAATTTAATTATAATATGCCCCCAAATGAGGCAATTAAATCGTCAAATCATCGATATCGTTACAATTGTCGCCCAAAAGTGGGGCAATTAAATTATCAACCGCCGATAACGTTATAATTGTCGCCCAATCGCGGGGCAATTACATAATTAAATTATTAAATTAACGATTACATTACAACATAATGATTAATTTTGTTAGTATTTTTGCATAAATTACCACTATTTTATTAGCATTAGTAGAACTGTATTTATAAACAAAAATAATGTGATTCTCATCTTTTTACCTGTTCAGGCAGTCTGCATATTTATACTAATAAGGTAGCAACTTGCGGGGAGGGAGGATGGAAAACCATTTAGGAACAACAACGTATTTGAACCCCAATTTCCACATCACCGACAAACCAAACTAGATAAGATTGTTGGCTTTGTACACATTCCCGAAGATGCGGGTGGATATTATTTTTTGTAAATGTTTTTTTTTTATAAAAGTGGACACAAAGATAGTCTAAACTGCAAATTTATTGTTAAAGTTTATCAATACTGTAGCTTGTATTTTACTAATAGGAATTATTTCTACTTTGTCATTTTAATTCGAGTATAATACTAATTTTTCATTGTTTTTCTGCCATTGTTACAATTTGTCATTAATTGTCGACATTTTAAAATCTTAGACATGCAATATAATAATTTGTATTTCCAACAATGCTATATATTATATTAAGCCTTTTACAACTACACTTATAACGAGCAAGCTTTACATGGTTTTCCTTCATGCAATATTTCAACAATAGTAAGTTATTGCTCTAGATCGAGGGTTCTCAATTGGTGGCCCATGAAGTTTCTTGCGAAAGTAATATACTCTAGTAAAATTTGATGTTTTTATCCCAGAAACGGAAAGTTTTGAATAGCGTGGGAATAAATACATGAAAACTCCACATAATTTCTTCCTTTCATTTGCTGTATAATAATGAGTATATTTTTGTCAGAAAATTCGTTTAGTATGTAATTAAACATCTTTAAATTATCACTTCTTATTTCATTCACAATTAAATACCTTTTCTCATTTTTGCATAGATTGACAAAAATTAGCTAATATGTTGCGGTCCGCAACTAGATTCAGAGATTCAACTGTGACCTTCTAGCATTTTTAATTTAGAAACCACTGACAGAGATGTCCCAAGTAATTTTATTGTTTAGTTTGACACGCATAGGTTATCATGGACTTAGCCTAAGCATCAAGTTAATCTACTTTTGTTTGCTAGTGACAGGGGAGGTCGGGATTCGATTCTTAGCTGAGTGTGATAAGGGTGGGTTTTCATAAATGGTTTCCTCCTCCCTTCATATTTAAATGAGAGTAAATTTCCTCTAAATCTTACATTTCTCATATTCATATTATTTTTTGTAAATAAATGCGTACAGCCCAGATGGGCGTGTAGTAAAAATAATGTAAAATTTCTAATTTAATATTTTTAATTTATAAGAGTCTTGTTAAAGTATTTAAGATAATTTAATAATTTTTCCTTCATATTTCTTTTTTATTTTTATATTTACTTCATTAAATTATACTATTTCTGCTAAGCTAATTATAACATTTCCATCCAGCCACAATCTGTTCTTATCATTTTGCTGAAGATTTCCAGAAGTCTTTGCAGTGTCGTATTTTAATATATTCTCCACAAAAATGCAGAAATATATATCCTTTTGGAATAAATTAGTCATTACTCATTATTAAAGTGCCGATAGATGAATTTTTACCTGAAAAACAAGTATTCAGTGTTTATTGCCAGGTAAACACTCATTAAATATCCATTTCAAACAAAATCGTTAAGGCGACTTGTAAAAAAAAAATGAAATTTAAACAAATCAATTTTTAGTAAATTACTCTTATTTTAAGAGCTAGCGTATGTAAAAGAATCCTGAAGTACAGCTATACTAAATATCAATTTCAAGTTTGAATAAAATTAAATAAATAGTTTAGGATCAATACCCAGGGACATACATAATTTTAAACTCTACATTTTTTGGGTTTGAGGCATATTAAACATAAAGATTCATCAAAATTTCAAGGTTGAAAATGTTCACGATTGCATAAATTTATATTTATATGAGAAAGGAAAAACAGTAATCTCCAATCAGATATTTTAAAACAAACTCTAAAGAGATGTGATCTTAATATTGCAATTATAAAATAGGTGTTTATAATGACAAAGGTATATCTGTTTACTTTATAGTGGTTTAAAATATTTTATTTTGCTTTTCTTGGTTACATATTATAATTTGAGTTTTTTCTTTTGTAAATAATATAAGTTTTTCCTGTGCTTTATTCGTTCAAGTCAAGGATTTTGTTTGAAATTCATAATTTAATTTAATTTAATATTGATGGAGTTATTGAAACAGATGTTCTTTAATGTGTGTATCATAATATTTTGAGTATTAAAATATTAATCTATTGTTTTTATTTTCCTTGTTTGATGAAATTAACAAGTTTGTTCACTTAGTATAATAATGTTAAAATATATGTAATTTCATGATCTCACACCCATATTATTCTTGCTTCTAATATTCTAAAAGATCTCTACATACTTCTACATTATTATGTAGTGATTTATTTAAGGCATATGGTTGAAACCTAGAGTTTACTTGAGAACGTGTCACAGCGCCTATGCTCGCAGTAATGCGAGTCCCCCTAAGCTGAAGTCATGCGCAGAAACAGACGAATTTTAGGGGCCGGACGGTTTCACCTTACTTCCTCCCACCACGAGGCCACCCCTTATCATTGAATCTGGCCCAAATCCAATACTAAAGAAGGACCCAGGTTCCTCCTCCTTTAAAAATGACAGGCCATTAATATATACTCAACAATGACCCCATCTCTCATATACTAATATTTGTGTACCCGTACCAAGACCTGGACCCAGTGTGGCCTCCTGACCCGCGGTTGTCACAACGGTCGACTTGTGTTGCCGATCCGGCTCGTTCTGCAACCCTACCAGCACCACATGAAGCAGTCGGTCTGAAGGTGGACAAGGGGGATCAGCTTGTGCCACAGCTGACAATCCGACCGCCAGGGACTGGTGGCCATCGTAGAATAGCTGACTGGAATATGAGACAAACGCTGACATGATAATGGTCAACACGTAGATTAGTTGCAAACACCCGGGTTCAATAAATGGTTAAACTACAACATTAACCCAAAAAACTAGGCATACTTATTGTACTAACCTTATTATTACACACAAAGCTAATTAGGATACTTATAGTGCATTAATCTTAATATCACACAAATTTATGTATGTTGTACAAACCTTATCATTAACCGGTAGAGCAATTCTCTACATTTGATTATATTTTTTTGATCAACAGATTGAACAATTTCAATTTTCTCATTTTTTTCTGTCTTCTCAACCTTCTCAGCATTTTCACTCATTTTGACGAATTCAAATATTGACGAAATAGACCGGTAATTAGAAGTCTAAATTAGAGGAGAAAAAAATTTCCACTTTCAAATTTGTGAACATAAACAGCATCGTTTAATTTCCAAGATGTAAATATGTGCGTTCACAAAGTTGTTTTTAGTACGCGAGCATCAACAAATAACTGACGATCGAAATTGTTTATCCCAATGGCCGAAGTTGATGTTCGTTCCGTAAAATTAGAAAATAAAGTAAAAAAACGCGAAAGGTTCAAATCTGATCCGGATCATGTTATAAAGAAGCGATTGCCACCCAGGTTGCCACGCAGAATTAACGATATATACGTTACCAACAAGACCAACCATCAGGTGAAATTATAAGCAATCTCTACAAATATAATTCTAACCTACAATATTTGGGAGTAGGCCATTTAACAAGGGCTTGGAACGAATTTAAGTTCAGATAAATAAGATAAAACAACAGGGAATGTTGAAGCAGGACCAGTGCTGCCATCTGTATGATCAAATATTGAGATATTAAATTAAAAGGAACATCCTTTGGTTCTGGTAGAAGTAACAATATAATCCATTTTTTATCAATTTACTACAAAAATAGGCCGATTGATCAATGTTGTTGAGGATTAGTACTTTAAAATAAAAAATTTAGATTTGATTGCCGATGACGGGAAAATTGTTGTTCAATCCTGGTTGGGTGTACTGAGAGTGTTTTTTTTTCTAAATGGTTTCTCACTCTCTCCCCGCAAATACGAGTACACTTCTTCTAAATTCAACCTTCATCCCTAACTTGTTAGTTTAATTAATACTTAAGCTTATAACATGAATAACATGAATGGGTAATAAGACGCGGTGCTAAAAATAAAGGAGAAATCCTAATTTCCTCCCTCGTCATCACACACACACGCACACACACATGCACAAGATATGGATTTAAAACGTATTTGGTGTGATTTATCTTTAATAATATATAATTGTGGGCCTACACACTAGTATTGCCACTTAAGTGCCTGTGGTATTTTAATTTTTTTTTGTTTGTTTTTTTACATTTAATCCTATAAACCAAAGTAGTATACTGCTGGGAAAAAAATACAATCCAGTTCTGGCTTTGTAGGCTACTCTCACTTTAGATTTGAGAGTTGGCAACTCGTAATAGAGCCAACAATTAATTCACTTTAAAGTTTTTAAACTTTAGGGTATGTCTGAGTAGTCTACGAACCACAAACTTGCCCAGTGCATAATTTTGACACTTGAATGCAACATCTTCTGATGCAAGTGTAAAATAAGGCACACTGCATTTTCTGGTCGTTATAAAATAAGAAATTGGTGGCCACTTCAGAATTGCACACTTTCCAAGATCAGTGTCGAATTGTTTGTCAGTTTGTTTTCGTTAAGTTTTTCTTTTAACAGTTTTTACATCTTTTGCGATATGTTAGTTACCATTACTCCTATTGTGAATGGAGTCTAATTGCGAATTCTAGTTAGGCCTAAGTTCAAAGCGAAGGTATTTTTTTATGGCGTGAAAAAAATTTCAAAAAGTGTTACAAATTTGTAAGTAAGTGAGTAGTAATGAACTAAACATATTGAAGTTATTATTACTTATTTTTAAAGTTGTTTAAGTTTGAATTTATGATTTTTTTTGACCTTGTCAATTATTACCCCAGCCTCCCCTGATTTTAGTTTGATGGATCACTCTAAGTGTGGTTTGTTTTTACGAAGAAGAAATCTTCTTTATTTGGGTTTTGTGATCCAAGCTATTTGTCAACTTTGTTATTTTATTCCCACTAAAACAAAGTTTTTAAGTAACCAAATAATGATTCCTTTTGTTGAGTCACAAAATATTGCTGCAAATAAAAGTTTCTCATGTTAAGATTTTCCTCAGTCCCAGGTTTCTCGATGTGAGAAACTGCTCGACTCTGGCGAGAGCGAGCTTGTGATTCACGGACTGGGAGCGGCTGTGGCCAAGGCAGTCAACTTGGCGCTCCAACTGCAAGACAAATACCAGGGCATTGTGGGGCTCTCTGTGAACACCTCCACCGTGGATATTGTTGGTGAGTGCTGCATCAAAACCAGAGCTGTTCAAAAGACTTGATTGGTTGATTAAATCTGACTCATCTGTAAGTAGTCCTCATTCAGGCGCTAAAATTATAATCATTCATCAGGACACTTTGTACCGGTAGATGGTGCTTCTTGTCACTATGTTGAATGTAATAGAACCTTTTTAGGTTCATTCTCTTCATCCTGGGGCCTTATACTATCCAGTGTGACAGCCCAAACAAGCCTTAAGATTCGTAGTACCTACACACAAACACAAAATGGGATTGGAAACTATTCTGGTTCCTTTGTTTAAGTGCTCTAAACCAGTGGTTCCTGAACTGTGGGTAATGAACTGATTTTTGGTGGGTCACGAAAATATTTTGTAGTTATTTGAATATAGAAGATTATTAAACCTGAAAAAAATAATCTCTTTCCATTGCCCATTTACTAAGTCTAGGGGGGTCGCGAAAGTTTGTTGCTATAAAAATTGGGTTGCAGTTCTAAAAGTTTTGAGGTGCATTGTTCCATCCCCCCCTCCGCTCTTCTCCCCTCCTCTGGTTTGTTGACTGACAAGATATGTGTTCTCCTCAGATGACCTCGAGCCGACAACAGACCAAGCCGATTACGACACCCAGACTCGCCACAACTCGTCTGTGCACATCCGCTTGTATCGGTGTGCACTGCTCGGCGCCGCCAAGTGACACCGGTCATGTTTTTCACGGTGCGCGAGCTGGTCCAATGGCTGGGACTCACAGTGTTTGAGATATGGGTGAACCTATTGGCGGTGACTTTATTCACCACCGCACTGGCCGTCAAGGTGGAAACTGGCTGGGGGTCCTGGTGGCTGGTGTTTGCGCCGCTGTTTGCCGGCGACGCCCTCAACGCGTATTTTTGCACTATCGTGTTTATCCGCATGCATCTGGAAGGGATGTACAAAGTGGCTCTAATGAGGGGTGTGTGGAGCCTCTCATTTTTGCTGCTGCTCTTTGTATTCAAGTTCCTGCTGTGCAAGAAGCTGTCAGGGCAGAGCGGGCTCGTCTACTCGGAGGTGATGTCCCCCATCTTCATCCTGCTACAGTTGATCTTGATACGGGCTTGCCAACTGCACTGAGACCTGGCCAGATATATTCCAAGATTCGATGTTGCGGGGACTTCTCTCCCACCATGAAGAAATGAAGCTCTTGTTTGTTATCTGCTCTATCACTGATCTCTTTATACCATTGTAACTGGACGTTGTTACTTTGGAGATATTTCCTATGTATATGTGTGTTTCAAGTGAATTGCTACATTTGAGGAACTTGGTCATATAGACTATTGATGTGACATTGTCTATCTACAAAACTAACCAATCAACTGTCAGACTGGGGGTGTATTTCCATACTTCTCATAATCTTTGGACAATTACATTGCTATCTATACATAGATTTTTGTATGGAGCTTGTTTCGGAAGGCCTTATTCCATACTAAATTACTACTGTACACATGGGGGCCACAAACCAGGAAATGTCAGGGAATTTAATCAAAAATAAGAAAAAGTCAGGGAATTAAATACTTAACTAATTTCACATCTAAATTTTAAACGGTAGTGAGAGATTTTGTTTCTTCAAGTTAACAAAATTCTGCATTCTGCTAACGAGATGGCTGGATAGGGTTTGGTTAGCAACACAATTACACAGGAACACAAATAATACATGCAACATTAAATACTGAAAAATTAACTTATAACAGGTTGTCCAGCGACCTGGAAAGCCTGGAAAACAGGGAATTGTCAGGAAATTTGCTTGGTCAGGGAAAAGTCAGGGAATTTCTACATTTTGTCTATAAAATGCCTCATATTTTGATTGACAATAGTCAAAATAACATTTTTCTTCCAGTAAATCCCAACCTAGAATCACTTTCACACCATTGTCCCTGTTGAACAGACAATATCACTTCTCAAGGTCAACAAGTGAGTTGTGTCTTTCCACCCTTCTGCCACGTGTCTTTAGCCAAAGTTGAGTCATGGTTATTCACATGCACGAGAATTTGATAAAGCATACAATTTAAGTAGAAGGAACTAAGAATGACTCTGTCTCACAACTATTTTAAATGGTTCTTGCTTGAGGCAATCTTTTAATGAATCAATATGATTTTACTGAAATCTATTTTTAACTTAAAATAGTCCATTTCCCCGGAGGCAGAAATCGTTTAGTCCCTATATTGAGTGACACAATTTCAGAAAGTGTGTGTATCTAAAAAAAAACTACTGTGATCTTAAAAAATGATTTTCACAATATACTTAATATTGATATATTGTGGCCTGGAAAAAAGTAAACTGGATCTGGAAAACCTGGAAAAGTCAGAGAATTAAAAAATATAGTTTGGCTGGACACCCTGTATAATAATGTTTATCTTTAGTAACTGTTAGTATTGTCTGGATGGGGAGAGGATTCCAAGAAGATTAATAGATATTAAGTATGTAGGGAAGAGACTGGAAGGGAGACCAAGGAAGAGATGGGAGGAAGAATGGTGGAAGGCCAGAGGAAGATGGAGGCATGTTACTAAACAGACCCGGCCACAGGCTGGTAACAGATGATGATTATAATTGTCTGGAAAACCTAGAAAAGTCATGAAAATGTATAATAAAAGTATTATAGCCACCCTGTGTACAGTAGGATTATTGTACGAAATAATGCCTACAGAACAGACTTCCCACCAAATTCATGGTGCCTATATATGTATAATGTAGAACGGTTGTCATGTATCTTGTAAAAACACAACTAGTAAAATTGTGTTATCTATCTTTGTTGTAAACTAATTTACTCAACAATTATCTTAATTTTATACCACAACTGTGTTTTAAGTGTCTGTTCAACCCAATAAAAATATCACACCAAGTTTGTATTATGATAACTAATATTATGTTTATTTGTTATTTAGTAGAAGACTTTGCAAGAGTTGAACTAGAAACCAGCTTACTCAAGTCAAACTATTATTCTTGTTTTTTATGGTTTAAATAGATGATAGAATATTATTATTATTATTGTTATTATTAGCCCAGCGTCTTACCACTTGTTTGGGTTATACGCACTTACACTAAGGTAGGGTGATTGTGAGATGAAATTGAGGACCTACAGTTTAACGTGGGATCCGAACCACGGTGGAGGTCTGGCATTCCACAGATTCACAAGTTGTGATTAATACACGTCTTGTCAGAGATGAAGGAAGGGTTTAGCAATCGGATAAATCTGTGCCGGGACTGGGGATCGAACCCCGGACCCCAGCGCAGAAGTCGAACACCTTACCTATAGACCGCCAGGTAATTGACGACGCTAAAATAATCTTTCATTAAATACAGTCAACTCTCGATTCTACGACCATTCACGGTTCCCTGGAAAAGGGTCGTTATTTCGAGGGGGTCGTTATTGGAATTTTAACTGATTTTGTTTCACCCCCAACCCTCATACGCAAAAATTGCTTTTTTTAGACAACACATGAAAAAATACCTACCTATTTCTTAAAGAAGTCCATTATGGAGGCCTGCTTCTTCTTAGCGCCAGTTTGCTCGACGAAGTCTTTCACATTATAGAACTAGAACCACAGCTCTTCGCTAGCGCCCTGGCGCTTAAGTCCTCTTGAGTAGACGTCCACGCCTTTCAGAACATATTTTGTTGTGGGGATGTCTTAAGGCTCTTCTTCCATTTCTTCCTCCCCCTCTTCATCGCTGAACTCCTGCTGCTCCCTGATTATATCGGCGTCGTTGAGGGTGCTCCAAACTGTGATGTCATCGTCTGCTGCTATGTACTCCTCATACGTGCAGTCTGGGGCTAATCTCTGCCACGTTTCCTCGTTGCACGGCCGAGTTAAAGTCAGGGGGGGCAGACGAAGGTGCTATTGATGAGCCAGGCTGCGGTTCCATGTAGGGGCCTGGCTGAGAATTGGAGTCCACTAGCGGTGGGTCGTCTGGGTCTTCGGCGCTGACAGCGGCGGGTAGCACATAGACTGCAATCCCTTCGTTGACTGGTAGGACAAAGTAGGCATGTCGGAAGCAGTTGGTGATCACCGCTGGTCTCACGGCCCTCCAACTTACGATGATTCCCTCCATAGCCCTGAACACGTCCCACTTTTTGACCACTTTGCCCAAGTCGAGATTCCACACCATACTCCAAACAAGCATCTCGTGGAACTTCACCTTCACTTGCTGGATTATCCCCCGGTCCAGCATTCTGGTGGTGTTCTTTGGCTGAAACACCAGCTTGAAAACACCAGCTTGATGTACCTGAGTTTTTCGAGAGCAGGATGTGTGTGGGGCAATTGTCAACGAAGAGCACGACTTTTCTATTTGTGGCATCCATCTTCAAATCGAAGCCTTGAAACCACCTCGTGAACACCCCCGAGGCCATCCATGCCTTCCTATTAAAATCATAGTTACAAGACAGAGAGTTGCCCTTGAAACCCCGGGGTTTCTTGAACTTACCGATCACGAGGGGCTTCATCTTATCGCTGCCATCTATGTTGAGCATAGGCTGCGGTTCCATGTAGGGGCCTAGCTGAGAATTGGAGTCCACTAGCGGTGGGTCATCTGGGTCTTCGGCGCTGGCAGAGGCGAGTAGCACATAGACTGCAGTCCCTTCGTTGACTGGTAGGACAAAGTAGGCATGTCGGAAGCAGTTGGTGATCACCACTGGTCTCACGGCTCTCCAACTGACGACGATTCCCTCCATAGCCCTGAACACGTCCCACTTTTTGACCTCCTTGCCCAAGTTGAGATTCCACACCATGCTCCAAACAAGCATCTCGCGGAACTTCACCTTCACTTGCTGGATTATCTCTCGGTCCAGGGGATGAAGCATTCTAGTGATGTTCTTTGGCTGAAACACCAGCTTGATGTTCCTGAGTTTGTCGAGAGCAGGATGTGTGTGGGGCAATTGTCAACGAAGAGCACGACTTTTCTATTTGCGGCATCCATCTTTAAATTGAAGCCTTTAAACCACCTCGTGAACACCCCCGAGGCCATCCATGCCTTCCTATTAAAATCATAGTCACAAGACAGAGAGTTGCCCTTGAAACCCCGGGGTTTCTTGGAACTTACCGATCACGAGGGGCTTTATCTTATCGCTGCCATCTATGTTGAGCACAGAAGGGTGGTGAGGCGCTCCTTGCTCCTCTTCGCACTCTTACTCTTATCCTCTTTCACAGCAAAAGTGTGATCTGGCATGAGGTTGTAGATCATCCCCAGCTCATCTTGAGGCTGATAGCGCCTAAGGATGTTTCAGAGCAAGGGCATCCACTCCTTCACCGATGTTGGGTCAACCTATGCGCTTTCACTGACGACCTTGTGTCTAGATATGCTGTGATGCACTTTTAAACGCTCTAGCCACCCACTTGAACACCTAGTTTTCTATACCCAACCTCAGGGAAAATCCATACGCCTTCCTCTGCATCATCGGTCCGTTTATAAACACGTTTTGCGCTCAATGCTGGCTGAACCACTCCAGCATAGCTTGCTTCAGATTCGCATGCGTTGAACCCTTCATACTTTTGGCCTTTACATTGTGGCCTTCCTTCTGCACTACATTCACAAATTCTTCTCTCATTTTGAGAATCGTGAAAAGTATCGACTTCGGAATGCCATACCACCACGTAATCTCCATCTTTGTAATATTCTTCTCATCCACTTCCTGAATTATCTCCTACTTCTTCATGAGCGTCAAGAAGGTCCTCTTTCCACTCATTTCATCGAAATTATAAGTTTGTATCAAATAAAAAAAATAGCGTGGGTCGTCCAAAATCGTTCACAAAATCAAACCAAAAACGTAACCAAATCGAGAATCTAAATAAAAATGGCAAAAACAAGCCTGGTCGTCCAAAATCGTTCACAAAATCAAACCAAAAACGTAACCAAATCGAGAATCTAAATAACAATGGCAAAAACAAGCCTGGGGCGTGATGTAGCAGCAGTCGCGCGCAAGGAAACATTGTGTTGCTGGTGGGATGGGGTGGACAGTCAAGTGCTAATGGCTGGCACTGATAGGGTGGAGTCTATTTTTATACCTGACCTACCCCAGTTACTAGTAATACAGCGCTGACAAAAATAATCGCAAGTGCAACAAACACATTTTACGGCCGATTTCCTTAAAATTGTCGACTTTTTTCTTTTTACACTTTTCACGGTTCCCCAAAAAAGGGTCGTTACTTCGAGAGGGACGTTATTACCAGGGTCGTCGAATCGAGAGTTGACTGTAAATGGTACAGTGAACTGCAAGGACATTTTCACTCCTTTATCTAAATTATACTTTCAACCTATAAGATATCACAACCCGGAAATTATTCAGAAGGAAAAAACGAAAAAATAAAGTTGTATGCAAACAGCAAAGTTATCGATCATTTCATGTTATCTGAGTAATGCCACAAGGTTGATTGAAGTAAAAACTTGAATTAAGTCACTTTTCTTGTTCAATTATCTTTTATTATATGTGATTCTTAGTACTGTTAAGAGTCTGACCCCTTAGCTCAGTCGGTAGCGTGTCTCTACTGAGCTAAGGGTCCTGGGTTCGATTACCGGCAAGGCTGAAAATTTATCATGACGAAAATATGGGTTTACCCTATCACATTGATGAATTAACGGATGTTTTGCTTGTCCTAGTCTTAAGTTGGATTAAAGACATATGAAGCTACGACAGGCCTATCCAGCCGGTAGTGGAAAATATATGGCTGGAATAAAAAACTGACCCAGGTTGGAAACAGTAATGGATGTAAAGTAACGTACCAGTAACAGCTATGTCACTTTTCTTGCTTTCGCCCTTATTTCGACTGGTTTTCCATCTTAATTTATGAAAAGAACACAGCCTTTTGGAAGCTCTCCTTTTAAAATAATTTGTAAGTGGATCACAGATGCCGCTTGCACAAAAAAACAACATTCAAATGGTTATTTTCATAAGTTTATGTTTCAATCATGTAAAAACAGTTTAAAAAAAGGGGAAAAAAAGTTCTGTGTGAAATTTTTGACTGCCAAAAGTAACAACGAATGGTCTTGCAGATCATGTGGTTTTTCGAATGGATACAGGTGACTTTTCCTAGCTGTCACCTCCTCTCCTACTGTAGATAGGGTGTACAAACAACCCCTTTATTCCCCTCCCCATCTGGGATGTTAACCTTGGCCTATCTCGGGGACAGACATCGCCAATCTGTATAAAAAGAGGATTAAATAATATTTTTAAGATGAACATAGTACAATTTAGTACTAAAGCATACATGGTACAGTCTTTCCCCAAGCTATGGGCTACGCTCTTACAATCTATGTCTTGTACCCTTCTATGGCCTTACAGTCTCTGTCTCCTACCCTTCTTCGCCCTTACAATGTCTCCTACCCTTCTCCGCCCTTACAATCTGTCTCGTACCATTTTCCAGCCTTACAATCTGTCTCCTACCCTTCTTCGCCCTTACAATCTGTCTCATACCCTTCTCCGCCCTTACAATCTGTCTCGTACCCTTTTCCAGCCTTACAATCTGTCTCCTACCCTTCTTCGCCCTTACAATCTGTCTCATACCCTTCTCCGCCCTTACAATCTCTGTTTTCTACCACCAGTTCGCTGACTTGTTGACATTGGAAATATTCCAATAGAATTTTGAAAACTATTAACCCTCAAGTGGGCACACTGGTATATACAACACAAGCGTGGGGTAATTTATACCCCAGTCAGTTTTCACTGAACTATTAATACTTAAATGTAGAAAATGCTGTTTTTTTTAATTAGAGTTAATTTAGACACATTACACTAAACAAACAAAAATTGATAAAGAATTGTTATTGTTGTATGAGTAAATAGAAAATGTTATAATATATAACATGGAACTTTTTCTAAAAGGGATATAGTTAATATTATTACAAACAGATGATTGTTTAGGGCATGTGACTACACATATAATACAAACTTTTTTAGAGAAAAAGGATAAAAATAACTTTTAAAAAATTAGGAAATATAATTATTGCCTTCAGTCCTCGCCTGAAAATGTCTGCAATACTTACCAAGCTCTGTGGAAGGCACTATCTAAAATAAGGAAAAGTTATTTCTTTGTTTTTTTATGAGCACTATATGCATTTTCTAATACCAATTTGTTATATCACCACACTACTTACGAACTAACTTATTTATATTATAAGCAGGTGTTCTGTCTTACGACAGGTCTATTCCTCTTGTCAATGAACTTACACCACAATGCACCCTGTCCTCTGCCTCCTTCTTCAGCTCCTAGAAGTTCCTTCCTTCCTCCAAACCAGCTAATATTGAATCTTTCTTATGACGTCGTGCAGAATACAGTTCCTCCTAAGGATGTGTCCACTCCAGTTAGCTTTGTTTCGAAAAATCACACTCAAAATGGTTCTCTTCTCATCCACTCTTATTAGGACGTTTTCATTTGTTACCCTATCAGTCCACCTGATTTTTTTTCAATTCTTCTCCAGTACTACATTTCAAAGCACTTGAAGTGTTTATTCTTTAAATACAAAATTACTGCAACATACAGCGCAAAGCTACAAATGTAGGTGTATAAAACACTCATAACTCAGACTGTAAACTCACTAATAATAACTTTATAGCCCCACAGGGTATCAAACTCAAGACCTTTGCTTCAATATGTGAACAAAGAACTGAATATGCAACTAGTAGCTAGACTGATTGACTAAACAATGTATTACTTGAGCGGGCGCGTGGGGTATTTCATAGCCCAATAATGAGTTTGCTTCAAATATATTTAATGTATAGACAGTTAAATTAATTAATTTAATTCTAACTATGCCAAAAGTCAGTTAAGATATCACTGGAGGAATAGAAGAATTAACAGGCTCCTTGGGGCTAGAGAGTGCTACAACAACAATAAACATAAGATTAGGGTACTTTATACCCCAGCGCGCCTGCTCGAGGGTTAAGTTTGTTGGATTCCTCTACCCTTGCCCCTTTACCCCCGTCTTCACCCCACTGGCACAATTACCTGCTTCGATGGCCGCATGGTCTAAGGTGCTACTCTTGCAATATACTAGTCTGCCGATGACTGGGCTATCGTGGTTCTATCCCGATTGTCGGTTTTCCTTAAATGGTTTGCCACACTTTCTCTCCACCCAAATGCGGGTACACTACCTCTAAATTCAGCCTTCCTCATCCATAACTCAGCATAATTTGTACATAAGCGTGTAGCCTGCTAAATAAAAAAATCACAACAATAGGCCAGCAGGGGTAGAACCAGGGGGCATACCCCCCCTCCCCCCAAGAAATGATTTGCCCCTGATAACGTTTAATTTTCAAAAAAAATATCGGTAGGATACAATTTCAAATATCTTCTAAAGGCAGCTAATTGTTGGGAAAAAATTAAGGTGAAGATCACGCGCTAAATAGCTTCGAGGGGTGTCCAAATTTCTACAGGAGGACCACTTTGAATAGCTTCTAGAAGAATTTAATTTTAAAAAAATTCAAGGTGAGGACTACTCAAAATATCTTTTAGAGGTACCCAATTATCAAAAAACTAGTCAAAAAATACCGCTCCAAAGAGCTTCTAGAATCATCCAAATAAAAAAATATATATATTGGAGATCACTCTAAAGGACATCCAATTTTCAAACATTTCGGGGAGAGAGGGAAGTGTGGAAGACAAGTACCTAAACAACTTTATTTTTCCTTGCGCCGCTCTACACAAATAAGGTTCCGCCGCCACCACAAACAACTTCTAGGTAAGTAGAGGGAATAGTAAATACAATACAAGACAGAGAAATCGCTTTACAAAAGAAGCTAAAAAAGTTCTAGCCCAAGTATAAATTAAAAGCACTTCTCGACTTGAAAACGCTAACACTAACAGGCCCCTAATTTCATAGTGTTGATTGGTTGTAATTGTAAAAATTGAGTCGGCTCAGTTGACATTATTGCAGATCATTTCATCTAAACCTTGATTTTATTACGAATGATAGGATACTACTTGTAATACAACACTATCACGCGTGAAGACTAAGCATTGAGCTTACAGGCGCTACTAGTTAAATATGTTAGAAGAAGAGTATTTAGCGCCGTGAGAAGACACAGGATGCTATATGTAATACAACACTGTCACGCAATAAGACTAAGCTGTGAGTTACAGGCGCTAAAAGTTAAATAATTATATTAGAAGAAAAGTATTTAGCGCCGTGAGAAGACACAGGATGTTATATGTAATACAATACTGTCACGCGTGAAGACTAAGCTGTGAGCTACAGGCGCTACTAGTTAAACATGTTAGAAGAAGAGTATTTAGCGCCGTGAGAAGACACAGGATGCTATATGTAATTCAATACTGTCACGCAAAAAGACTAAGCTGTGAGTTACAAGCGCTAAAAGTTAAATATATTAGAAGAAAAGTTTTTAGCGCCGTGAGAAGACACACGATGCTATATGTAATACAATACTGTCACGCGTGAAGACTAATCTGTGAGCTACAGGCGCTACTAGTTAAATATGTTAGAAGAAGAGTATTTAGCGCCGTGAGAAGACACAGGATGCTATATGTAATTCAATACTGTCACGCGAGAAGACTAAGCTGTGAATTACAGGCGCTACTAATTAAATAGAATATAAAAGGAACTTTTAAAGCAGTTTTTTTTAATAAATTTAACCTTTACTCGAAAGTTGAAAAACTTCCATATCACATTACTCATAAGCTTACAATTAAATTTATTTAGTAATTTCATTCCGCTTTTGTGGTTTAGTGATCAGAGTTCCCGACTAAAGAACTAGAGGTCCAAGATTCAATTCCCGGCGCTTCCAGATATTCTGTAAAAGTAGTGGGTCTGGAACAAGCTCAAACTTAGCCTCTGGGAGACAAAATAAAATATACTTGAATAAAGAAGTAGCAGCTCTGGTCTAGAAAACTGAAATTAACGGCTGGAGGATTTGCTGTGATGACCACATGACGCCCTCTATCAGAAAATGTTGATATTATCTTCGTCAACAGATGGCGGCCCCTAGATCCGTATGAATCGGAAGGTGGGCTAATGCCATGTAATTATATTTTAATGTTTTTTATTACATTAATTCAAATATATTATGTTGAAAAATAATACCTAAATGCAGGATTCGAATCCAGGATCCTTGGCTTAGCCTGCCATTGCTCTACCACTGAACTATCCAGTTATGTTAACCTGCGTAACTCACAGGTAGTGTAATAGACCACTAAGTCAAAGGTTCAGGGTTCGTTCTCTGTGACCAGGTGTCGCTTGTTTGAATAAACTATTTATCTACACAACCCTCAACAGTTCCGGTTTTACCCACGCTACGTTTATAATATAGTTAGTTCCCTCCAGTAGTTTCTCAATCAAAAGATAAGGCCGATACGCAACAATAAACCTTACTGCTACAAACGGGAACACAATACTTATCAAAGCTGATATAACAATTCGAACGTCACTGTTGACTGTCGAACAATGATTCGATTATTCAAACCACTCTCCAGACCATATGAAACCAGCATATCTCTCTCTCTCACTCACACGCATACACAGAGTTGAATAGAGACAGTTGAGAGCCTCCCCCCCTCCTACCTGTGTTAAGTACGGGAATAGCGCACCAATACCATGGCGACTCTACTGGGGTAGCGGGAGGGGGTTTGTGATCAATACCAGAAGTGAGAGGAAGAGAGAATTAGCATGGAACAACAATATAGGATAACTTTCAACACTCCCCAGGGATATCTTCTCAAGGTGGTGCCCAATTATTGGGGCGAGGGGGAGGGGTGTTTGGTCTAATACTGCTTTATCCAAGACTGAGATGTATGTTGTTGAAACTTTTAATTCTGTGAACAGTAGACATCGCTCCCTCCATTTTATCGTTACTACAGTCTCAATATATTTTTTAAATCTATTTCAATTAGATTCATCTCCTTGGTGATCTAGCTAGACAGAAACAAATGAATACTATATTTAAATAGTACATCATCTTATTTGAAAATAATCGTTTTTCTATTGGCTAAAGACTTCAGTCTCGAAAAATATGACTAAATTAATATATATGTTGTTCGGCTTAGGCTCAATGAATGTCCCTGCTGAATTTCGTTAAAATTGATCCACGCATTTGGCCGTAGTCATGGACCAGACAGATGAAATGCTAAACTGTTGAGTTAAAACAGTACCTTAGCTCCACTTGGTCAATGAGGGCTCATTTGGGCTGTTTCTACAAACATAATAGAAAAAGTTAAAAAAAAAATTACTACTACAAAATCCTAATAATGTAGATTGTAGATTTAACGCATAAAAATTTATTTTATTTGAAAAACTGTATCTTTGCGTGATAGAGAAATTTATGTTGCTTCGTTTCCCAGTTTTCATGGCCCACTGATAATTCAAGTCATAGCACGCGTCTATCACCATGACGAAATATGTGACTTGACCTCCTGATATACGTACCTTGTTAGAGGGTCAGCGAGCGCTGCCTGGTGTTCCCTTGAATGAGCATGGATCCACTGCGGCCCGACGGTCAGTTTTCCAAGGCCCGGATCAGGGGATATTCCCCACTTGTCTGTCTGTGTGTCAGGGAACCATGGACCAGTGTGCTGATAGCACCCGGCGTGATATGAGCGTGTGCTAGAAGGGGTGAAAACTCCCCCCCACCCCCACCCCCAAACGATCTCAACAGTTTGTTTGGGGGAAGGCATGGTGACCCTCAACTCCAGTGAGTGGTTAGCAGACAAGACAAACAATGGTGAGTGATCCAAAGATAAAATATATACTTTATAATATCACTGGAAACAATCTGATATCAGAACTCAGATTTCATAAATTCACAACATTTGGTGTCAGAAGTGGGATTCTATCAAATTTGTTTTATTTGGTGATGTTAGTTATTTATATGACAACACAAAATATTTCGGGATCATGTGCTCTTTTTGCCCTTTGAAAAAAAAAAGAAATTATATAAACACAAACATAATAACTTCGCGTCGAAGATGGCATATTATAAAACAAAGGGTGCGCGTTTTGGAAGGCGTTGTTTTATATGTGCTATAATAAAATAAAACATGTTCTGTTATAAAATGGGGTTTATAAATTATTATATTTTATCAAACGCAAGTTGACGAAACCACCTGTTACGTATATATCAGATCATATGCACTTTGATTAAAAAGCAAATTAAAATACAGTATCATTAAAACAACTTCACGATAAGATAGGAGAAACAAACGTAATAATAAATATAATGTTTTTTCAATTATTTTTATTCAAGACTCTGTTTTGATAGCTAAAATGTAATTATCTACTACATAAAGGTAAGCTTATTGTAATTTTATTTACATTTTTAGAAAAACTAGAAATGGGTCGAATACTTTTTTTCTAGAATCTGAATATTAAATTTTCTTTCTAGAGTTGAATCTTTAAAAAGAGTTATTCAAATCTTGGTGCCACTGACAAGGGATTTTTTTTTTTGGTCGTGTTTCTTACATCACAAACAACCAAAAACACATCACACTTTTTTTAAAGTAAAATATTGCCCTTTTTGTGATGTTACTCTTCCAACTTAACAAGTCTAAACAATTCGTTTTCTTAGACTTAGACCAATAGCTTAAAATTGTAGTTTTATATCAAGGCCTTTATAATTATTATATTCGAGATACTTTTTGAGATTCTTTACTAAGCTCAACTCTCTCTAATATCATAGGATTAGAGGGAATTGAGCCCCAAATCTAAAATAAGTGGCACAGACGTTCTCTCCTGAGTCTTAAAATAGATATTTACTAAACACTCCTAAGATTTCTTAAATGAAACAATATAGATTGTTACAGAAACACTCCACCAAAAAGCATTAATGAAATAACATACACTGTTACACAAACATTGAGTAAAGAGGAATATCTCCTTCCACCAAAGAGCATTACAATCAATTTCTATTTTCAAAGAGCCGAATCAAAAATATATTTTTTTCTAATAACTCAGACTCTATTAGTTTTATAAAAAAATATTCTAAATAAAAGATTTTATTTCTTATAGTACTAAAACTTTACAGTAATAAGTTATTTGCTATCTCAAATAGTTGCGGAGATGTGATCAAAATTGGAAATTTAAAGTTAAGACGTTTCTTCCAGAAGCAGCTTTAAAACCTAATAATTGTATTAACAATAAATGAACCGTATCTAAATATTTCTACAGCAATAACTAGAGAGTAAAAGAGTATAATAAATGTGTTGTTTTCTGCCAGAGAAATGGCCGATGTTGTGTCCAGACTCAAACTAATATATTAGAGAGCAGGGAGTGTCCAATCAGGGTGGAAGTGCTCGGAATACATCACTAACAATATTACCTTCAGACACGAGCATCAAACAAATTAAAACAAGGGGAGGTTTTATGTAGAGGTTAGTGTGCCTGACTCTGACCTGGATAGTCCAGGGTTCAATACTCACCACATGTACTGAGGAGTGTTACTGACAGAGTTAGTTGCACGGTTAGTGTACCTGACGTTGACCTGGATAGTCCAAGGTTCAATACTCACCACATGTACTGAGGAGTGTTACTGACAGAGTTAGTTGCAAGGTTAGTGTACCTGACTCTGACCTGGATAGTCCAAGGTTCAATACTCACCACATGTACTGAGGAGTGTTACTGACAGTGTTTGTTGCACGGTTAGTGTACCTGACTCTAATCTAGATAGTCCAGGGTTCATTACCCACCACATGTACTGAGGAGTGTTACTGACAGAGTTAGTTGCAAGGTTAGTGTACCTGATTTTTACCTGGATAGTCCAAGGTTCAATACGCACCACATGTACTGAGGAGTGTTACTGACAGAGTTAGCTGTACGGTTAGTGTGCCGGACTCTGAAATGCTTAAAGAGGAAATAATCCGCTACTCAATACCGAGTTACTTCATAGAGGGTGGTTTTATGTCCTCCCAATGGTACAGCTGCCTGTATTTTCTCATCTCCAACTTGTCTGGGTTCAACGTAGTCCAAGCTATGCCTCGTTTCAAAATATCAGTGTTTTAATATCAGCCTAAAACGTAATCAAAATTAATTTGAAATGGTTAACTGTCCATTTTCATTTTAAGTTTAAACACATTACAAAAAAACAAACAAAAACAATTACCACACGTAGCTTATTGTAGAATTAGAAAAGAAATAAAACTTGGGTATCTTCGCCCGTGTTCAGGAGTGTCATACAATGTTGCCATGTCTAGTGGGACAACTTCACGCTCGGAACAAGATGGCGTCTGTTAACTTTACAGATGCACATGTTTTTTTCCCCTCAGACACCTCCTCCAGCAGTCCCCTGGAAGAGTGGTCATTGACTAGTGACGCCAACTACTCCACCGAGACTCCAACCCGGTCCCACACTATGGTTCTACAGGCACCCTCGTACTCCGCCCTCAGGACCCAACTCAAGTGGGGCTTCTTACTTCACACGTACGGGTTCGCCTGCCTCTTCTTCGTGCTGGCCTTCTACGCCTTCTTCTCCATAATGAACCTCAGGTAACATTTCCCTGTTTTCTATACCTTCTTCTCCATAATGAACCTCAGGTAACATTTCCCTGTTTTCTATACCTTCTTTTCCATAATGAACCTCAGGTAACAACCTTGTCATCTCCCTGTTTTCTATACCTTCTTCTCCATTATGAACCTCAGGTAACCTTTCCCTGTTTTCTATACCTTCTTCTCCATAATGAACCTCAGGTAACATTTCCCTGTTTTCTATACCTTCTTCTCTATAATGAACCTCAGGTAACAACCTTGTCATCTCCCTGTTTTCTATACCTTCTTCTCCATAATGAACCTCAGGTAACATCTCCCTGTCTTCTATACTTTCTTCTCCATAATGAACCTCAGGTAACCTTTCCCTGAGTTCTATACCTTCTTCTCCATAATGAGACTCAGGTAACATTTCCCTGTTTTCTATACCTTCTTCTCCATTATGAACCTTAGGTAACATCTCCCTGTCTTCTATACCTTCTTCTCCATAATGAGACTCAGGTAACATTTCCCTGTTTTCTATACCTTCTTCTCCATAATGAACCTCAGGTAACATCTCCATGTTTTCTATACCTTCCTCTCTATAATGAACCTCAGGTAACATTTCCCTGTTTTCTATACCTTCCTCTCTATAATGAACCTCAGGTAACATTTCCCTGTTTTCTATACCTTTTTCTCCATAATGAACCTCAGGTAACATCTCCCTGTTTTCTATACCTTCTTATCCATAATGAACCCCAAGTAACATTTCCCTGTTTTCCATACCTTCTTCTTTATAATGAACCTCAGGTAACATTTCCCTGTTTTCTATACCTTCTTCTCTATAATGAACCTCAGGTAACAACCTTGTCATCTCCCTGTTTTCTATACCTTCTTTTCCATAATGAACCTCAGGTAACATCTCCCTGT
>CABFWB010005704.1:0-32060 GCA_902151455.1 Timema bartmani | reverse complement strand
AGTACTATCATCTTCTCTTCCTCAGTACTATCATCTTCTCTTCCTCAGTACTATCATCTTCTCTTCCTCAGTACTATCATCTTCTCTTCCTCAGTACTATCATCTTCTCTTCCTCAGTACTATCATCTTCTCTACCTCAGTACTATCCTCTTCACTTCCTCAGTACTATCATCTCACTTCCTCAGTACTATCATCTTCTCTTCCTCAGTACTATCCTCTTCTTTTCCTCAGTACTATCCTCTTCACTTCCTCAGTACTATCATCTCACTTCCTCAGTACTATCATCTTCTTTTCCTCAGTACTATCATCTCACTTCCTCAGTACTATCATCTTCTCTTCCTCAGTACTATCATCTTCTCTTCCTCAGTACTATCATCTTCTTTTCCTCAGTATGCATTCTGTGTGTATCAGCCTTAACCCCGACGTGTAGTGAGACGCCACTCTAAATATAAATATATCCTTGCTTACCCCAGCCTGGATAGAACCCTGATCTCCGTGACAAGTGCAATGCGAGTGTGACACATCCTACCCCTTGACCACAGCCTCGGGTTTGAGAGGACGGTTGAGTGTCGTGATGTACAAACTGTGGTTGTGTTGAACGCGCCAACTACGGAGAAGGCAAGTATCATTGGAACACTCTTTATATTCGACTTACTAATATAAAAAATAAAAATATATCGCTTCACATTTGAAGAGATGTCAGTGCGCCCCGATATTTCAACCGACAAAAAAAAATAGGTGAGGTTGAATAGGGGACAGAGGGTTGTGGGGGAGTTGTAAAAGGACGCGATGGTCGTGGCACTTTTGTCAATATTTTCGCTTTTATTTTATGTCAAAAAGTAAAATACTTCGTTTAGAAAAAAATTGACTCGTTTTTACTTTTATAATACGTGCTCATTTTTTTTAAATGAACAAAAAAATTATTTAAAATATTAGTTTGGTTTTTAGTGATTTAATATTGGAAAAATTCCTAGCCTACTTTCAATAACGTTTGGTAAAGTTGAATTGATTGATACAGATTATAGAATAATTAATGGAAGTGTCATATTTCCCTTTGATAAAGATTCATTTTTTGATGTGTAGTTTTGAAATGTATATTTTTCATTACACACATGTGTAGAATATATGGGAGTGTTTCTAATTTAGATAAACTCGCTATTGTTCTTTAATGGACTTATTTCAAATAATATAAATATAGTAGGATCTACACTTCCGTTCATTTGTTTAAAACATACTTTATAGCTCATTTTGATAAGGGCTTTTATTTAGTTCATATATCACATCATTATTATATATCGCATCACACATGGACAAACGGACAAAAGTGACAGTCTCGATTTATTTTATCTGCCAGTCACTTGGAGGTTGGGACTCGAATCCCGACAGGGTTTACTGTTAACATTTTCCTGGATGTTTATTCACTTTAGCTCGACCAAATGTGAGTACATTATCTCTAAATTATACCTTTCTTACCTTTACTTCATAATGATAAGTATGAGGACGTTCCTGACTAGAAGTAAGACGTTCACATATATAGGCATAATAAATTATTAATAAACATTATGTTAAATTCATAAATGAAGATAACGTAGTAAGATTATTAAAATATTTTTTATGTTGTCATAATAAATAATGAATTAAAGTTTGAAAATATCTAAGTCAAATACTGGCTGAAATGATAAATTATATGAATTGTCTGTTGTTTATATCCATTCGAAGTATTTACCTATACTTAGTTTGTGTTGTTGGTTTTCGTTCATAAAGTTTGAATACAAAAATAATAAGCTATATATGTACATGTATATATATCCAACATCCGTCCATATTCCATCAGACTCTGATGTTCATATAATCTTGATTTGCCAAACGACCTTGACGACATGGTATTTTGGCACGCACGTATGTTGGCGTTGTGAACTTTTTTTTAAATGTTTATTTCTCTGCGCTGTCTCCCTCAATTTATGGAAACGTTTCTATTTTCAAGCTTACGGAAGATATTTCCTTAAAATAGTTTTGGGTTAGAATTCCAAGACATTAAAGTTTTAGCTTTTAACCAAATGATAGTAATTAGATCCTCCAAATCTATATAATCTATAATATAAAAATTAGATTTCAAACCTTATGGCATATAATATGATTACAAACTCATCTAATCAAAATCCAAAAGTTCCCCGTTTTAAAATGTAAAAGTGAGCTATAGACCTAAATATAAAACAATCCAAATGTCTGTAATTCCTATTATATGGAATAATATATTTTAAATATATGGCATGGAAGTTTTTCATTAAAGTTTCAGCTCAGAACTTAGTGTGTTTTCAAACTACCTGACCGGGATGTATGAAATTAATTACTTTAATTAAGTAAAAATAGATAAACTAGAGATTAGAGGAAAATTAACCTGCATTTTCGTGAAAGGAAATTGAGAAATTATTTGTAAAAACTTAAGTACACTCAGCCCTGATTAAAACCAGGACCTCCCCATCCTCTAGCTATACCAGACTAAATGAGACTGACATTTAATCTGCGTGCCCACCAATGCGGCTACAACACGGAGCCAATACCTGCTTGTCTTGTCCACTGGCGACAGTTCCGAGTGTTTTTTGCATCTTTACAGGCAATACCTGCTTTTAGAGACCTCAACCACTTGACTATCACATCCAGAACCCTGTATTAACTACCGTCCATACATTCACCAAATAACCTAAATGAAATATTAAACATTTGTAAACTTAAACATGGAATTATTCCAAGTACATCATTTTGTTTAAAAAAAATGTTGGTTTGGCGTAGCTTGATAAATTTCTGTCGAAAGAACCTGTAGTTTTTCTGAAATCTCTGCTTCCTCTTTAAATGCTTTTAAAATGTGAAAATCTTTGATACATCTGAGGGGCATAATAATTTCATTTTTACAAATGAGTATTGTGACTGTCAAATAAAATCTAACTTGATATTTTGTAAAATGTTGACGTTTATTGACCCCCTGAAACCGAAAAAGTCATTTTCGCGATGTCGTATGTGTGTGTGTTGGCCTAGAGCCGAAACTATTTTAATGATCGGGCTAAATCTTGGTTTCTAGGGCTTTAATAAGTTTCACCCGAGGAGTTTTGAATTATTATATATTTAGCCCTAAAATTAAGGGTATTTTACTGAAGGGCAAAAAGAGCAAAGGTCGATTAAAAAAAAACATTATAACGATTTTGACTTAATTTTGTAACCAGGCACTGTATAACATTGCAATATAAAGTGACAATTCTCATTTTTGCAACAAATGACTTTGAGGGTACTTTACATAAGTGCAAATATACAAATTGAATCATATATCCGCAACTATTATAGATACGAATTAACTTATCACTGTAAAGTTATAGTAGTACTAAAAGTAAACATATTTATTTTCAAATTATGAAAACCAGTTGTGTGAAACTCCTGTAATCATCGCCGAAAGGAATCGATTCATGTTTTAAATAAATATACAGATCGTTTGTTCTTGTTCTGGCCTTGAAAAGTTTCACACACGAATGTTTTGATTGACGTACAAAACTCATATCGCACAAGAGAGAGAATGCGAGGCAACATTTTAATTGAAGATAATGAAAATCCGGGAGTACTAATATATCTACTGGGAGTTATTCGCCACCGTAAACTTCCGGAAAGGTAATTACTGTATTTGATGCTTGAGTGCCAAGGAAGTTAATGAAGCAAGTCCTTCAAAATTAGTCTCGTGGGAACTAGGAGAAGGGAGGGGGGGTTGTAAGAGGTTATGGGAACTTGCGCTTTGGCTGGGTGAGGGGATGGGGAAAAGGGGGTGGGTGTAGTTTTTTTCTTTTTGAAACCCGTAGCCACGCTTTATTATCCCTCGGTTCATATGGAATTCCATCCGCAGCTCCGATCCACTAATATCTCTGTCTGGAACAGACGCAAACCTGCGTGACCCTTTTCAGTTCCTTTGATCTGCCAAATGCGAGGAATGTTCATTACGAAACTCCGGCCCTTTCCTCAACTTATTATAACTTGTTCTCTACAAACAAATTAAAAAAATATGGATCATTTGTTCATGTATAGTCTGAAGAGAGAAAAAAAAGACTCAAAAAAGTTTTTAGAAAATTAAAAGTTTGACTTAAAAGAAAAAGTTTATTTTGTTGTTTCGTGGGTCGTAAACACCAGGCGTAGCTCGTGTATTGTTACCAGGGCAAGCTCCAATCGACAGGACTGTACAAGTAAATCGTTTCCTGACTGTCAAAGTCAAACTCCACCTTTAAAGACACGCATCCGTTCTTTACGTTATTAGGTATTGGTTGGATGGATGGTTTGATATGTAGGAGACAATAGTACAGTCCCGTCAAGATTTGCTTAACCTGGTAACAACCCACAAGCCCCCCCCTGGTAAGGCCTGATGCTAGTTCTTGTAATCAGTAACCCGGCCAACCTTAAATAAAATAGTTATATTTCAATGAGCAGTAGAATAATTCATCTGAGAGAAGGATACCATAATAAATAATAATAATAATAATAATAATAATAATAATAATAATAATAATAATAATAATAATAATACTCAGCACCACGTCTTGCTACCGATTCGGGCTATACGCTTAAGTACTATTTACTCTAATGGGTTAGGAATTGGGAAGGTTGAATATAGAGGAAGTGAACCCACATTTGCGTGGAGATAAAGTGGAAAACCGTTTAGTAAAATCACCCCCAGTTCACCCGAGTGAGATTCGAGTCTCGATTTCCCTGTTCCCGGCAGTCTAACTCAACAAGAAACTAGCGCGTTAGCTAACTACGCTGCCGAGGTGGGTTGGAAGGATGTTAAGAAACTCGTTGAGGTAAAAAACGACCTCCAGTAAAACCAACCAGGATTGAACCCTGGCCTCTCAGATTAGAGGCAGGAGTAACTCTCCACCCCCTCGAGGGTCCTCTCGTCTGGTTTGGTTGATGGAAGGTCGGGGTTTAAATACCGGGTGGGTGAACTGAGGATGTTTGTTTCTAAAAATTGTTTCCACCGTCTCTCGCCATAAAATTCGGTTCATTTAGCTCTAAATTCTTGCTCCCACATCGCTACACTATTAGTATAATTAGGCGGATGTCACAAACACTGGTAGTATAGGTCTACATAGTATGTGCTGCACACACAAAATCACTCACGTCAAAGCTGGGCAGGGAGTAGGGGGGGGGGAGGCGATTGTTGGTTTTACAAATTACAAAAAAACCGGGCTCGCGACAATGGTTTTGACCCACACTATACCGCAGACGGATTAACGCATTGTTACTTTGAAAAGAGAGAGAGAAAGAGATATAAATAAGCCTTTGCGGTAAAGTTTATTTTTAAAATTAGCAATCAGCGCGCGGGGAAAGGTGCGGGGGGTGGGGGGGGGGTGTATCAAACTAAATGAAATTAAGTGGTTTTCTCCCTCTACCCCCCCTCCCTCGTCACGAACTGTGAATATCTCGGGGCGTCACCGATGAAACCGCCTATACTAGACATTTTCTTACGAATGGTGTTATCTGACAGTTAAGGTGTCAAACTTCTGTGATGGGAGTCCGGGGTTCAATCCTCGGTCCCGGCACAGATTTATCTGATTGCCAAACCCTTCCTTCACCTCTGACAAGACGTGTATTAATCACAACTTGTGAATGTGAAGAATGCCAAGCCTCCACCGTGGTTCGGATCCCAGGTTAAACTGTAGGTCCTCAATTTCATCTCACAATCACCCTACCATTACACATTAGCGTAAGTGCGTATAACCCGAACGGGTAGTAAGACGCGGTGCTAACAATAATGTTATCTGTCAGGTATTCATACAAGTCATGTGATCTACTGCTGTCATTTTAGATATTTATTATCAATACCTAATGTGTTGCCAATTTTGACCGTATAAAATATATTTGTATTTTGTAAAAGTTTCTCCAAATGTCAATTTGCAGCTATTCAAGTTATATTGACAAGGATGGCGGGTTCCTCTAACCTCAAGGGACAGCCTTCACACACGCACGGATATCTGAGTGGCTATTTGGTGCATGGGAGAGCGGTTTGTTATCTCCAAACTGAGCTGGTCCATCTTGATTTCATTAGATTGTTACTTTGTGTTTTAAGTTCTTATACTTTTTATTATGTTATGGGGACAAAGATTAACTCATTTATTTGTGTACATTGATCACTACACTTCCGGAATATCTAGTAAGAGCAGGAGTAGGAAGGCAGAAATTACAGGAAATGTACCCGAAGTTGCTAAAAGAGAGAGGGAAATAAATAGTTTAGTTAAAAGTATCACTCTCAGAATAACTTGCAGGAACAATAGTGCTTAAACCCGTTGATAGTCAGAGCTGGCTCTGTATCACGAGACAAAAACAATATTTCGAATATACACACCGGTTCTAATGAGGACTAAGATGTCAGACTTGCAACAAACTTTCACGCTCCTGACTGAGCTTTGAAACTTAGCCTGGTACACTGGGAGGTGGTTTTCTATTTGTGATTGTCACTGTGGTTTTTTAATACTCTCTCCAGACTAATGCAGGTACGTTTACTCTTATACACCTTTATCCTCCCTTATCACTAGATTAAATAGTTAACACTACTTTAGTTGAGAGTATAAATCAAAATAACAATATTTTAAACCTTTCACATAAATATACTTTTTAAATATACATTTTTTCATCCCACGGCTCACTAACCGTTTAGGTCATATATAATATGTACTAAATATAATAATGAGTAGGGTGGGATTTGGAGATATAGTACCTATATTTGCATCAATAGAGAGTGGAAAACCACCCTTCCATATCCCCGACTAGGATTAGAACCCCGATCTCTCCGTTATAGTCATTTTAGTATATTGCGAGAACGACGCCTTAGACCACTTAACCACTTGACCACTTTATATTTATATATATATAATTAACATTTCATTTTTTGTAGTCACAAAAACATGGACTAAGATATTTTAATATACAATTGTTTGTTATTATAATTCATTCTACTCTGGTTACGTTCAATGATAATTTACGTCTTTATTTGTGTTTTTTTTATCGTTGATTCGCGTTAAGAAGCGACAAACTTCAATATGTTTTAGTACACATCCAAAAAATTATATTCAATTTAAAAAAGATACACATTTCATTCCACTATTATACATATTTTATTACATTTTGAAATTAGCTTCCATATTGATTTTAAAATGTTGAAACAAAAGATAAAAACTTAACAAACAGCAGTAGATTATGTTACATTGGTATACAACCAAAGTAAAAATAAAAATATAATTTGGATTATTCTTTTAACTTTTTTACATAAAATAAAAAAAATAGGGAACAAGTCATATGTATAAATTATATTTCTAAGAAACTTAATAAAACCTTTCGTAATTTAATTTCACAACAAACATTATCTTCACTGTACAAATGTGTGTAGGGTGTGAGAGGGTGGGAGGGGGGAGTAATATAGCGATGACATTTACAAGGAAACAAATTCTAAGAAAATGTTGGAATTATGTTTGTTCTCCTTAATTCAAAGAAAAAGACAAAACTTTCTTCATGAATATTACTAAAATCTTCTTTCTTTAATTTTTTTCACTTTGTTATTGTCTTCTTTTACTTTTAATGTAGACTTGAATATAAAAGCTATGTCACATAAATTAGGAGATATGAGATAAAATTATTTATTTTAGAATGTTAACAAGAAAAGTAGGGAGAATGTTGGCTTTCTTTTATTTTAACGTCTTTTAATATCTCAAATAGTTACATTATGTTTATGTCTTGGCAGAGATTAGCAGACAAACTGAATATAAGTACGTAAGGCTACCACCTACACGAAGGAAAATATCCTCACGCTGCCTGTATCAGGAATGTCAGTTCTGAAGTTGTAAAGCTACTACCTTAGAATGTTCTGTCGTGACACAGTTTAAATATAAATGCATTTGCTTTACAAATACCAGATATAATATTTTTCTAAACATTCAATTCAAACTCAGGACTTCAACATTTCATTTGAAAATTTCTTTAAAATGAGCTAAAATTCACATTTTAATTTTTTTAAGCGAATTATATATAAAATGTAGGGTTTTTAATCTTATAAGGATACATTGATTTCCTTTCACCTCCATTTTTATATTTTGAAATAACATATCACTTATTGAATAGCACGTCTGACTTCCCATGGACGTATGACCATGCTGCTGTATGTGGCCACACTTCCTTTAAATGCTACCTTACTCATCCTTAGAACATCAGCGTAATTAGTGCGTCTGTGTAAGACGGGTAGTAATATTAAAAAAAATACTCTGTGCATCTCAACAAGCCACTCAACCTGGCTGCCCACACATTTACACTTAGAGTAAAAGGAGATTGTAAATACAATTTAAATAAAAATATATCCAAACTCTCGGGTAGAAGAATGATAAACCATCCTTGGTAAAATTACCAGGGGGATTTGAGTCCCAATCTCCTCGTCATCAGTATATTGCGGGACTGACGCCATATACTGGGTGACCACCAATGTTGGTCATCACGTTACTAAGGCATAGAATTAAAAAGAAAAAAAAAACAACACAAAAACAACTTCTCATAGATCTGAATGTCAGATCTTATTTCTTCTACGATACAGAATTTTTGTTTGTTTGTTTGACTTTAAAAACGAGTAGATAATGTACGTCACACATGAATGTGCAGAATAGATCGAAATGGAGGATTTAATCTTATCTCGCACACTAAAACAGTCTGTCTCCCATTATATTAATATGCATGATACTCATAACCTCACAAGGAAGGTGAAGGGTATATAACACAGAGATATTCAGATTATGAGTTATCCTTCACCCCCTTTCTTGAGTTCGCGCATGCGCGTCTACCTGTAATACCCATTAACTTATTACACTTCACTCGAAATATTCTTCTAGATTCATTCTTCCTGGTTTTGGGTTAAACATTACGGTCACTTTCCCGGAAACCCTAACTTATTTTTTATACTCCCTTTCTTTTTTATAGAGCCGGCTTCTCTCGTTATCTACTTATGCTCGACTATATATCTTCTTTATCTCTTTATTCATTTATTTTTTTTGTCAAAAGAAAAAAACTAGGTGGTGTGTAAAAAAATGTTTGTTGCTCGTACAATCTTCCACCTTTAATTCTCATCCTTCCTCTCAGCAGAGGACTCCTGGTCATTCAAATAGCGTGTTGCTCCTGTTGTTCAAGTCATATTAAGCCTAGTGTTAGTGCTGACCGTTTAGTAGGAAGTGTTGTTATAGGTTAAGTAGTTTTTTATATAATATGTTTGTTGATTATATTTACGTGTTTAGAAAGTGCACATACAACATTCAAAAGGGTTATTCAAAGTATAAATAAAATTTTAGAATTTCTGTTCACAATCTAATTTATGATATGAGAGGCTCATTATTCAATAAAATATATTATATTATTACCACTGAATACATTTACAGAATTATTCTTTGTCATGGCTCCATTTGTTTGGATTACACTAGTGGCGGAATTTTAAATATATTATTTCTCATCATTTTTTGATTTTATCTTAATATAGATATAGTATTTTAGCTATTAAAATGTTCTAAGGTTGAATTTGTCGATTATAGTCTATTTGTAGATTTTTGTTTACTATGTGAAATAGCTTTCAATGTATTCATAAGCCTAGTGAGGTGTTTTTGAACTTTAATATTCTCAAATTTGATGATCGTAATCGGGCAATATATCGCATAAGTCAACTTTGTTGCTTGTTTAAGTCATACAGCCTAGCAACAGTTTACACGTTTTTGTGATTTTTTGTGTGTGTTAACTCTACAGTTCCAAACGTTAAATTTAAAATTGAAACCACGTTTTTTTTATTACTTCGGGAACCCTGTTTTAATACCGTACATACATTCAATTATTAAAATCAATTTATTACATATAAATAGTTGATCAGTGTTGGCTTTTTTAAATTTATTTTCACTATAAAAACTTATAAATAAAAATAGATTCAATAATACAGAGTGGACCAAATGTTTGGATACATTTAGATGTGTTGAACATACTATTATTATTTGATGTTATTATTATATGATTATTTGTGACAGGGAATGGTAGCTTAAATAATGTTGTCCTGAAACACTACAGAAACGGTCGAATCTGTAAATAATTTGAAAAATTTACAGATCTCTCGAAAAATGTTTAAAAATAATTACCATACCTTGTGTAGTTCTAATAGAATATTTTAGGCACAATTTTTTTTATATAACATCAAGTATTACTACGCGTCCAGGATATTCGAAATTAACGATACTAATAAGTTAGAGATGAGGATCAAATAGATTATAAGAAATGTTCCCGCATTCACATGGAGAAAGAGTGAGAAAGCATTTATTAAAAATAGCAAACTTAGTTCATCCTGCCGAGATTCGAACACCAACATCTCTGTAACCAGCAAACCAGATTATAAAAAAATTGACTTCTGGTCCGAATTCCCACCAATGTGGCTCACATTTTGATTAAATTTCGTTTTTCTCTGAACCAAAACAAAATCCATTTCTCCCCGTCTCTAATATTTATTTGATGAGTATTTGCTGTCCATCGGTTCTTGTCGAACACAGTTTGGCGCGCGCGCGCGCACACACACACACGTGCACACACACACACACACGCACACACACACACACACACACACACACATACGATGAACGCTTTCATCACGTTCCAGAGTAACGTCTTTTGGAAACAACGAACATCCAAAATATAAATTAGAGCTTATGTTAGACTATTAGTGCTCGGAAAACTTTGAACAAACCATGATCTACCCCATTTAGAGACAAGATACCTCTTACGTGGTCGAATGGTTCAAGGCGTAATTCTCACAATATACTGAAATGTTGATGACGTGGAGATCGGGGTTTGAATCCTGGGTCGGTTTTATTGAGGATGGTTTTCCTCTCCCCCTCCACCCAAATGAGGGTCCATATTCTCTAAATTCAACTTTCCTAACATTTTTCATAAAGCCAATTTATTGAATATTCCATTAAAATTCACTTTCCTCATCAGGTTGACTAAGACTAAAGAGTTTGAATCATTAATATCTAGTCCATTGACACTAAAACGAATTAATAAAATAAAGCACCAATCATTAGAAACTCAAAATAAAAATTATTAGAATTTTTGAACGTAGAATATAGAAAAAACAAACAAAAACAAAAAGCAATCAAGGTGAAAGAAACACATTTATTAAAAAATAACCTCTTAGATATTTGTCAAATAATACTTTTGAAAAACAATCAAAACAATATTTTAATTAAAATTTCTTGACATAATTTCTAGTTTTGTAATTTATAAAATTTGCAAAGCTCCAAATATCAATCAAGATATTTTGTTCATAAAAAATTAAATTAAAGAGCACATTGTAAAGGAACTTAGGCTTGAGCACTTAGCTGCTCTAGGTTAAGTACCAAACACTATATAGTATTTAGCTCTCTGCAATGTGACGCAACTGCAAAATAAAATAAGGGTATTTTTAAACCCAAAAACAAGGACATCCCCGTCCTGTCCTTTCCATTCTGGTAAATCCTCTCCTTGTTAGTTTAATGGGGACACCCGAGTGATTCTTGTCCGGCCAATCAGCGAGAAACTGGTAGTGTTAGGCTCCCAGAAGTCTGTCAACCCCACGACCTGTGATGGATGGTTCGACAGAGTAGCCAACCTGGTCACGCTAAATATACCTGTAATGGACGCTTGAGGGCTACACGGCCAACCTTTCAATAGCAATGAAACTACTCGTGAACAATTGATTAAGTCGGGGGGCTTTGATGATAAGCCACTCTACAGTCTGCAAGAGTAGATAGTACTAGTTATCCATATATACTTACTACTAGTAGAGTGTCTGCAAGAGTAGATAGGACTAGTATCCATATATACTCATTACTACTAGAATGTCTGCAGATAGTAGATAGGACTAGTATCCATATATACTCATTACTACTAGAATGTCTGCAAGAGTAGATAGGACTAGTATCCATATATACTTACTACTAGTAGAGAGTCTGCAAGAGTAGATAGGACTAGTATCCATATATACTCATTACTACTAGAATGTCTGCAAGAGTAGATAGGACTAGTATCCAAATATACTCATTACTACTAGAAAGTCTGCAGATAGTAGATAGGACTAGTATCCATATATACTTATTACTACTAGAAAGTCTGCAAGAGTAGATAGGACTAGTATCCATATATACTCATTACTACTAGAAAGTCTGCAGATAGTAGATAGGACTAGTATCCATATATACTTACTACTAGTAGAGTGTCTGCAAGAGTAGATAGGACTAGTATCCATATATACTTACTACTAGTAGAGAGTCTGCAAGAGTAGATAGGACTAGTATCCATATATACTCATTACTACTAGACAGTCTGCAAGAAGAGATAGTACTAGTATTCATATATACTTACTACTAGTAGAGTGCCTGCAAGAGTAGATAGGACTAGTATCCATATATACTTACTACTAGTAGAGTGTCTGCAAGAGTAGATAGGACTAGTATCCATATATACTTACTACTAGTAGAAAGTCTGCAAGAGTAGATAGGACTAGTATCCATATATACTCATTACTACTAGACAGTCTGCAAGAAGAGATAGTACTAGTATTCATATATATATTTATTATCAGTAGAAAGTTTGCAAGAGTAGATAGGACTAGTATCCATATATACTCATTACTACTAGACAGTCTGCAAGAAGAGATAGTACTAGTATTCATATATATATTTATTATCAGTAGAAAGTTTGCAAGAGTAGATAGGACTAGTATCCATATATACTCATTACTACTAGACAGTCTGCAAGAAGAGATAGTACTAGTATTCATATATATATTTATTATCAGTAGAAAGTTTGCAAGAGTAGATAGGACTAGTATCCATATATACTCATTACTACTAGACAGTCTGCAAGAAGAGATAGTACTAGTATTCATATATATATTTATTATCAGTAGAAAGTTTGCAAGAGTAGATAGGACTAGTATCCATATATACTCATTACTACTAGACAGTCTGCAAGAAGAGATAGTACTAGTATTCATATATATATTTATTATCAGTAGAAAGTTTGCAAGAGTAGATAGGACTAGTATCCATATATACTCATTACTACTAGACAGTCTGCAAGAGGAGATAGGACCAACGTTCATATACATAGATAATATGCAGCATTATTATAAAACTATTGTCAGCCAGAAGGCAGGCGCGTCTCACTGTCGGACAGTGGTGGCCATGGCAAAGAACCACACGATAAATGCGTTGACGGTATTGTATATTGGTTGAACACTATGCCGTATAAAGGGTTGGGTTTTCCCTCTCCTCATAATGTATTCAAAGCTTGAATAAGCCCAAGAATATTCAACACAGCCTCTTCTTTTAATATTATATTTTAATTCTGCTAATTTACTTTTTTTATGCTCTCTGGGTTTTTATGACCATGAATAATTCATATTTAAACTTAGAGAATGAGGATGAGGAAGGTAAATTTTGAGAGATAATGTACCCTCCATTTACTGTGAAAGCCTATAATCCTACCTTGCCGGGTTCCACTATGGTCCTATCATACTAGTTCTACCATGGTGGAAACAAGCAAGGTAGGCTTACCACCTTTTACTCTAAATGAATAGTAAATTAATTTGATTGGAGGGAAAGTAGGAAACCACCTTCAATATACCTTGATAAGATTCGAACCTCGACTTCTACACCATTGGCTAACCAGAATGGACCAGTTTCACGTCTAGACTACCGATGAAGGTACTTGTAAAATTTAATATATAAGAAATTAATTTTTTTTCCTGTAACCCCCTTCCCCGCCCGTTTGGATTATACCCATACGTACCAATTATGTTGTACGTATAAGTAATGAGATAGGTTGAATTTAGAAGAAGTGTACCCTTATTCGTGTGGATCCACCACCACACCCAAACAGCTGGTAGATGATCCAGTCTATTGCGAGAGAAACGCCCCGGTCTGTTTGACCACTGAAGCGGATTGAATTATAAATAATTGGGCCAAGGTTCTAGTAAACAGTACATTTGAGTTTTAAAACTCCTCCGGGTCGAACTACTTGTTGATCTTTGTCAACAGCGGCCCCCCATCAAGACGAGCTCGAGGAATTGTTCCTTGGATGTTCGATTGCAAATGTCAGAAAGGAACTGAAGCGGTATTTTGATAAATTGAACTGAGAGACAGAATGTAAGCAGTGATAAGCCGTCATGTATTTTGACAGTGTACGACATGCCATTTCCAGAAATAACCTCTAAGCCTATCTGGTACACTCTGTTACATAAACATATAGAGACCCTAGTAGTTATATACTGGTACACTATGTTACATAAACATATAGAGACCCTAGCAGCTATATACTGGTACACTCTGTTGCATAAACATATAGAGACCCTAGCAGCTATATTCTGGTACACTGTTGCATAAACATATAGAGACCCTAGCAGCTATATTCTGGTACACTCTGTTGCATAAACATATAGAGACCATAGCAGCGGTAGACACAAATACTTGAGGTAAGGGATGTATAGATATATTTTCATGAGAAGGACATTTTAGAAAATACAAACATGTTTATTATGGTCAACATTGATAAAAAAAAATATATTGTTATTTTATATGTATTTATAATATATTTAAAAAGTGACATCGTTTGATTTTACGTATGAATATGTGAAAATAGGTTTATTAATCTTTATAGCTGTAAAATAAGACCCATGAGAATAGTGTTGTGTTCGTAAAATTTCCGATTATAATAACGAAGCAGTGACATAGCTGGTCTGCAGCAGACCTGACGTTAGTGAGACATTCAACCACCAAGCGCTGTAGTCGATACGTGAGTGTGAGAATAAAACAGTACCCAATCACTGTCGTCGTTTTTAATGTGACACATGTGATAGTGTGTCTGGTGTTGACGTCCGTGGGAGAAATTAAAACTGAAAAGGAGACTTTAAAACGTGATATATCTTGGGTGCATTGGCTACATTTAAAACGTCGAACCATCTCTCTCTCACTCTCACTCACTCTCACTCACTCTCAATATATATATATTTGTTTCCATCGCCCATCTCTAAGGAGAACATAGCTGTCAAATATTCCAGCTGGGGAAGACGGAGCTAAATCTCGCATGTGCCAACCCATTGTAGGCAATTGTCCAGTACACTCAACATGGAGGGTATTAACCATTTTTGTAAGGAGGGGATTGAGATGAAAATTAAGATATAATGCACCTCGATTAGCAGAGAGAAAGAAGGGGGAAAACCCATCAATAAATAATATGAAACTTCCCCCACCCTCTACACTCCAGTTCCAAGATTCAAACCCCCGATCACCCCAAATTACTGTCGATTCAATATATCACAATCTTAAATACCTTAGAATATATAATTACAGATGGGTGGTATTACTACCATAACTAGTAGGTGCAGGTGTTAGTAAACCGTCCCGCAGAGTGTTTTATGTTCAATGTCATACCAGACTCCTTAGCTCAACCAGTAGAGTGTCTGACTATCGAATTAGGATTCTTGGGTTCAATTCCCTGCATGACTAATCAATCTATCAATGGTGGAATAGAGTCTTATTATCTTACGGTGATGAATTGGAGGCAGGGGATTGGTTGTCGAGTCCGTTCTATAACAAAGCTAGCTAGTAAGTCGTGTGTTGATGTGATAAGTTGGTTAAGAAGGTACCCGTTAAATGCTACTGATGGAAAAACATGAATTACAACCACTAGTAGATGATGGAGTAGGTTAAGTTGTCCCAAAGCTGATTCGTGTTGTATTGCTAGCTAGTTGGTGGTGGATTAGGTAAAGTTATTTCACAGATATTTCATATCGTAAAAGTTTATTTTAATCTTCGAAGTTTAATGTATGTGTATTTTACTGACCAGATTGCACCTACTCTTAGTTTAACCTGAGGAGTGCTTACCTTGCTCATGATGCAGACCATATGGCAGAGCCATGGTGGAACTCATAAAGGTAAGATTATATGACAGTACCCATAGAGCGCATCATGGTAAGACTGTAAGCTTTTACCGTTAACAGAGTGTACACTTGGCTTGTTATATTTGTATACAGATATAGATTCCAAGACGTCAATCAAGTTTCCGTGCAGACAGTGGCAGACAGTAGCAGACAGTAGCAGAGTGTGGGAGATTGGCTTCTTTTCCTTGAATTTGACATTTCAAACCAGGAAAAGCTTCACATATTTCTTAGAAACCTCTTAACGAGCTCAACACAAGCATCAATGAGCGCGCGTAATTAATGTCAGGCTCATATAATCTCGTTGGCAGGTGATTATAGAGGTTGGGGCTCAAATCCCAGCCGGGTCTACTGAGGGTAACTTTTCCTAAATGGTCTCACACTTTGCCTCTACGAAAATGGTGTTTGCATTTTCTTTACACCTTACCTTTATCATCTATACCTCATTAGTAAACCTGTATAGTCCATATCGATATTAAGATTAGGCACAATAAAGAAATTACTTAACCTAAATGTGAAAGGACAGTATGAGTAACCCAATATAACTTGTGGAAAGTATTATTATTATTATTTAGCACCGCGTCTTACTACCCGTTCAGGTTATACGCTTAAGTATTAATTACGCTAATGGATTAGGAATTGGGAAGGTTGAATTTAGAGGAAGGGAACCCGAATTTGCGTGGAGGGAGAGTGGAAAACTATTTAGGAAACCGCCCCCCCCCAGTTCACCCGACCGAGATTCGAACCTCGATCTCCCCGTCCTCGGCAGTCGAGCTCAACACGACTAGCGCGTTAGCCAACTACGCCACCGAGGCGGGTTTGTGGAAAGTAGATGGAATAACTTCATGGGCAGGGGATAAATCATTTCTTACTTTTATTTGTAGTTATTACCCGGGTCAAGATCAATGCAACGTTCGCGTAACGTTAGTAAACATAGCTTGTGATCAGTATTCACGTTACGTTACGTAAAAACTCAATAAAAAATCCAGGAAAAAAGTTTGGACTGTGTGAAAACAAATGTTTACTAAAATGTAACTCTTGTCAGTTAATTACGATTGTATTTCAAGTAGGTAATTGTAATTAAAGTTTTCCGCAGCTACAGAACAAAGTGTGAGAAAATGAGGAGAAAAGGACAAAATATGCCGTATGCGCACATAAACAAACAAATGAAGCACTAAATAGCCGTGTGTGACGTTACTCGCAACATGATTGCCTTACAGGAGCACGTGGTGAACTTCACGTAACGTAACGTAACGTAACGTAAACATTATCCTCTAGACCACGCTTACGCTAAGTGAATGTCACTTTAACGTTAATCTAAGCGTATTGTGATGGCATCAACTTAAAAAAAATTGAGATAAGTCATTCCGTTGCGGGAAAGTTAAGTTAATCGTTACTCCAACAAAAGCGCCATCTTGCCAGATCAGTGTCAGAAGCAATTTGTGACCAATCAGATCTGTTTGATTTATTTTGTATTTATTAAATTTGTTTACCTCAATATGTTTTGAGCAATGGATATTAGAGTATTGGCTGACATACTTTAGAGCCGACTCTAAATAATATCCAACCCGACTCTTCTGTTAGAGACGGATTGGAGCTGACATTTTGATAAGAAGAAACATTTTTGACCGTTACAAAAGTTATCAAATCAATTTTCATGTATTCATACTTCAAGCCATGTAATTTGCAGATGTACCTTTTGATAGATATAATCAATACATATTTATCAATGTCGGCCTCAAAGAAATGTTTGTATTTTGTAAATGATTCTTCCACGCCCTGTGTAACCTTGTTCAATCAAGTTTTTAACTATTTTTAACATTTCATTTTGGGTTGGGACACCATTTTATATGTAAAGGCAGTGTTTTTAATAAATTGTTTTAATGTTTGCATTCATTTTGTTTATTGGAATCACTTTGTTGCATCTGTAATCACATCAACAAGTTCTTTACATTCAAACTTACAAACTATGAGGGAATGTTTCGTTTAGTTCAAGTATGTATATAGTTAATGAATCACAATTTAAAAGTAGTATCTTCAAATTTTTCAATTTTTTTCAACAGTTTATAGGTTTGAAATTAAGAAAAAGATTAAGGGTGATATTAAAAGCCAGATTGATGACATTTCATAATGTTTCCTATTTTGTATCATAAATATTAGTTTATATTTTTCAATTCTCTACACAAGTACGAGTATATTTACGAGCTTAAAATAATGCAATAATTTAGTAATAAACACGAAATGTGAATCCTTTAGAAATCAATATTTTTAGAAAAAGTTACATTATGTAATATATATAAAGATATATTTATTCTTAAAGTGCTGAGTTGCTATGATATATATATTTTCAAAAACGCATATTTCTGTCATTTTACAAATCTACAGTTGTCTACCAGAATCAGCGTTATTTTATGTAAACGTTCTATAAGTAAAGACAAATTCATGAAATTGTGTCATATATTTAACATCAAAGTTTCATAAAGATATTATATTCATAAATAAATAATGTTTAAATATGTAACTCTCCCAGTCTTAAATTTCATTTTAAGAACTCGTAAATCCCTTTATCCATATTTGAGTGGAAAAGTTACGTTCACTTTCAGAAACCTCTTTCAAAAATGTAAATCCTCAAATGAAAACATTTTATCAATTGGTAAGACAAAAGTTTACTTAACATAAAAGTTGCTAAAAGTAAAGTTACAAAATTATTGGTCTCATCTTGTGGAAAATGTATGTATTCAAATGTATGTGTTCGTGTGTATCTTAGTGTATTTATGTATGTATTAGTATATGTATGATTGTGTGTTTTTATGTGTATATGTTTGTGTGTGGTTTAGTGTACGTATGTATGCATGTATGTAATTATGTATGTATTAATGTATGTATGATTGTGTGTGTTTATTTACATGTATATGTTTTTTCTCTTAGCATATGTATGTATTTACATATGTATGATTGTTTGTGTATTTATGTATGTATTAGTGTATGTATGATTTTGTGTGCGTGTCTTTATGTGTTTATGCATTAATATATATGTGTTTATGCGTTTGTGTGTATGAGTATTGTGTATTTAAGTGTGTATGTATGTGTTTATATGTGTCTTAGTGTATGAATGTATAAGTGTTTGTATGACTGTGTGTGTATTTATGTGTATGCGTTTGTTTGTGTATGAGTATATGTGTGTGTATTTATGTTATTGTGTGTGATTGTATTAGTGTATGTATGATAGTGTGCATGTGTTTATGTGTGTATGTTTGCGTATGTATGTATATTATAGTTTATGAATGATTGTGTATTTATTTGTCTGTTCTTGTGCGTGTATTTCTGTATGAATTTCCCTGCATCTCTGATAATATATTTCTCAAAGAAGAAGAACGTTGACCATCTCGTATTCTCTCTTCTCTGTTCCATTCCTTCATCCCTTTATTGCCCATCTCCTAAAACTCTTTTTTTCTTTTTTCTCTTCTCCTCATACTTTCTTCTACCTCTCACATTTTCTTTCCCTTCTTGCTCGTGAAGAGAAATTGGTTTCACAGATAACTTGAAGACATGGCATCATTTATCGTCGTCAAGAACTCGTTTTATTTCAGAGCCATTAGTCCGGCGCTTTTTTTTTCTTCCGCGACTCTTAATTAGATACTCGCGCATGAATTACGATAACATCGTTAGTTTGCTTTATATGTGTTTGTTTGTTTGTTTGTTTGATATTATAGAATAATTCTATAGTTTTGATGGAGGGGAAAAAAGTTCGCGGTCGTGGATAAATGAATTTAGCTATGACCCAAATATTTCTTTAAATATAAGACGTCCTTTTATTTATTACTCTGAAATAAGCGATTTGTCAGTTTTATTTAATTGTACGCTTATACACAGAATTTATGAACTACTTAACCTAATTGGTAAGGATAAGGAGGGTGAATGGAGACAAGTATTTCTAATCAAGATTACAAAATTGAAATTAATATTTTGAGATTTTCTTAGCTTCCCTGTTAATATATTTCTGTAGAATCCGACACTTTATCTCAGTCGGTAATGTGTCTCTCTAGTGAGCTAAGAGTCCCGGGTTCAAATCTTGGCATGGATAAAAAGTGTATCATTATTGAAATGTGGGCTTACCCTTCAACATTTATAAATTAACGGCCGGGGACTGGATGCTGTGACTCTCCTGGTCTTAAGATAGATTATAAGGCAAATGAAGTTACGACAGGCCTAGAAAGCCGGTAGTGGAAAATATATGGTTTGGATGAAAAAACTTGCTTAGGCCACAGGCTGAAAATAATAATGGATGCATAAATACTTCTGAAGGAGCAAAATCTAATTTTAAAATTTAAAAAATTTTGGCTAATTTTAAATATATCTTTATTTTCTATTAGATATTTTGTGTTAATATGCTATTATTATTATTGTTTTATTACTACTGTTATTAAAGTTTCCACCTATTTTCTAAATATAAGATTGAACGCAAGTTTTGTTACTATTTATGCATTTATCTAAAAGATAAATAACAACTTCAAATTAAATAGTGAGTGTTCTACTGAGTGATGAGAACAATTCACAGGTACAGTTTAAACAAGCTCTGCTCTACATACCTCACATGGGAATGTATGTTCGTTGATACCTGACCAATGAGTGTTCTACTGAGTGATGAGAACAATTCACAGGTACAGTTTCTCTACAGAAGTCCCACAACACTCGTTGGGTCAGACGGTTGTGAAGCGAGCTATTCTCACGCTCACCCCATTCTACCGTCAAATGGTAAGCCAATATTCACTGGTCCATTCTTGGGAACAGTTCCTCCACATTTGAGGGAACCGTTGTTACGGATCAACCGTGAACTAATATCTCACAAGCATGGGAACACCTCGGGAGTGTGGCTGACAACTGGATGTGGCAACTTAACCTACTTACCGTCAGGTATATTCTTATAAAATATATATGTATATATACTTCTTGCAAAGAGTAGATATGGTTACTGTAAAACAGGAATTTGAAAATGAGCTGCGAAAAAAAGGAGAGGATCTATTTAATGAAAATAATCAAGAAGATACAAATAAAAATTGCAGAAGCTCAAAGTAATCCCTCTACAAATTTCTTTTTAAGCTATGTAGAGTCATTTAAAAATCACTCTGCAAGTGCAGTTTTAGGTGATAAAGAATGCGACGAATTAATTAAAACTCCCTCTTTACCCTCTGGATCCTGAGAACCAAGAGGTCCTATTTCACCTGTTGGACCACTACTACCCCTTTTGGTCCTTCATTACCTTTATATCTCCCTTCGCCCTAGTCGGACCTTTCAAACCAACTTTTCCTTCACTGCCCACATTTCATGATTGTATTAATGAAACTCATCAGCAAAACAGGACTTTTTTTTGCTTTATTCCGACGAGACATATATTTATATATTCACTTCGGTTTATAGCCCTTTGGGTTACACGCCAATGTGCTAGTTACGATAATATGTGAGAGATGAGGAAGATGGAATTTAGGTGAAGTGTACTCGTCTTTGCATGGAAGAAGAGTGGAAAATCAGACAAGGGAAATCGCCTTCATAAAACCATACTGAGAATTGAGCCCTATTATCTCTCTCTCTCTCTCTCTCTCATCTGCAGCCTAGTATATCGCGGGAGTGACATATCAGACCACTCGACCATTGACATGGGTTTTCTAAATTTTGACGTGAAAGCTTGATTCGCAAGTTGGAATAATATCCCATAGAGAGAATCGTTGTTTGGTTTGAATCAGGCAGCAGTAATCTGCACGCCTGTAGTTTTATTGTGTGTTGACCAATGATTCCTTGCGATGGTAACTAGAAACAGCTGATCATCAAAACAGTTTATTTTCAAGTTATTATTATTATTATCATCTTCAAGTTATTATTATTATTATTATTATTATTATTATTATTAGCACCGCGTCTTACTACCCGTTCGGGTTATACGCACTTACGCTAATGTGTAATAGTAGGCTGATTGTGAGATGAAATGGAGGACCTACAGTTTAACGTGGGATCCGAACCACGGTGGAGGCCTGGAATTTATCACATTCACAAGTTGTGATTATTACACATCTTGTCAGAGGTGAAGGAAGGGTTTGGCAATCAGATATATCTGTGTCGGGACCGAGGATTGAACCCCAGACTCCCAGCACATAAGTCTGACAACTTACCCCCTAGACCACCAGATCACCTTCAAGTTAATAGCTGTATCTCTAAGATCAGTATCACAATTAATGTTTAAAAAATTATTTTAGTGTGTACAGAAACAAATCAAAATATAACGACGACATCACGCACTCTTTTAATTTATCGAGATATGTCTGACCATCACAACACAGTTGGCCAAGATGTCTCCTTGTATCTCTCTTTGTAGGCGCATGCGCACAAATTTAGCTGTCTGGATTTGTTTGTATTTCCTAAACAGATGCTGGTTGGAACTAAGAACGCTCAAAACTATTTCATGTCACGACCAACAGACAACGCTTATAGTGCTGAAACCGTGTTTTTGGTTCATATGTGGTCACGTGACGCGTGTTTGGCCTGTTCCTGTTCATGCGAATTTGTTAATAACGGAGGAGAAGTTGAAGGAGGCGTGATGGAGCATTTGCAGAGGAAGAGTGGGAGCTAGTTAAGGTGTGGCAGTAGGGAGCGCAAATATTTTTACCATTTTTATAGGATATACATTTTTTTGCCACAATAAATCAAATATATCTCCAGTAGCAACATAGAGTTTAGTTTTCTGCACATGCTAATATCAACAGATCTTGAATATCTGTTAAGGGTGTCCTGGAATTTTGTCAAAACATTTTAAATGAAGATCAAATATTTTGACAAAATTCCAGGACATCCTTTGACAGATATTCAAGATCTGTTGATATTAGCATGTGCAGAAAACTAAGCTCTACGTTGCTACTTGAGAAATATTGGATTTATTTTGGCCAAACATATGTAATGCTATAAGAACTGTAAAATTACTCGCGCTCCCTTCGACCGCACCTTTTAAGTAGGGCTACTCGTTGCACTCAGCCGGGAGTCGAGTCCCAAACTTTCCGTCATCACCAGACCAGTCTAGACAAGCTTAACGTCTTCGTCCGCATGACCATCGATGGTAGTGTGACTAAATTAGCTCATAAGTGTCGTGTCATGAAGTGTTGCCAGGGTAAGCAGAGCTGGTTAAAACCATATATATTATGTTCACACACCATTTGACCAATAGTTCAAAGGCATCTCTGGCAACACCCCACGTCACGACACTGAGACGCATATATATATAAAGCAGTGGATCTTGAACTGAGTCAAACTCAAGCCACGTGAGGACAAATGAATAGCTACTTGAATAAAGAAGTAGAAGCTTTGATATAGAAAACTGAGATTAACGACCTGAAGGTTCGCTGTGCCGACCACAGGACCCCCTCTAACCACAAATGTTGGCACTAATATCACTAACGGCAGCGGCCGCACGATCGGTAAAGCTCACTCCATGGAGTTTTATAACTATAGAACGTACTGTACAAAATATGAGACGGTCACTTGCAATGCTCCTTGTTGAAAAATATCACAGGATAATTATTCATCCTCATCTTCCTGTCCTTGTCTTGTTCTCAGGTCACATGGGTTCAACAGCAGCATGAGCGTGTCCGTCGCAAGAGAGACCGTCCTATCGGTCTCCAGTTCGACCCAAGCCGCGTGCAGAGATCCCCGTCTATGTTTCCTGACCCTTTGTTCAAGGAGCAGTGGTACCTGGTAAGAGCACGTTTCACTTACTAACAAAACTGAGTGATGTAGTTAAGTGGTAAGGGGATTTACTACAGGTCTATCATACTTTAGTTACATTCCAGGTGGGACCTATATTATTTGTATATATGGGTTTCTTATACAAATCAGCTGTTACATTTTTTCGGTTCAATTTTGGGCATCTATATTTATATGTAGTTTTTCTCTATTTAGTTGGTTTGTTAAGTCATGTACTGATAGAGAATTTGGGAATTTTTCACTGCTAGGAATGTAAAAAATTGGGCATACGTGGAAATAACACATTTCCTTAGTCTTATGAAGATAAAGGAATAATATGTGATTTTTTTATATAAACCAAGACAAAATATGGCATGGAATTTATTTAAAAAATAATTGTTTGATATTCGATGATCGCGTATTGAACAATCAAGATGCCTTTTAACAGGAACTGTACCGTATTAGCGAGACATTACGGTAATTTGAGCTTTTTAAGTTAAAATTAATAGGTTTTTTTTTTAAGTTGATGAACCGTAATTTCTGATAATCGCAATTCAGCTGGAAGGTTTTCTAGTGTATGTATGTTCTAGATGTTACTGCACACATGCCCATTCTTACTGTCAATATAAATGTCTGGAACTAAGCAGTTCGCCCCCAAATACACATCATAGCGAGGATTGAATAACAGAACCACACCGCCAATCAGCAGTCGAGAACCATTTGGCAACAGAGAGCGAATCTTACAGATGAATAGCCATTGAAGTCAATATTTAACTTTAGTCTCGATGTTTCAACAAATATTTACTTCCCAAAACTCTCTGACCTCACTAGATTAGTTTGGTCATCTTAATACATTCGAGTTTGTACAGGACGACGGGACTTTTCAATTCTGATGGAGGGTCGAGGGTAGGGTTATAACCCCAAAACACAAACAGTCTAGGAACATATACTATTTATAACGTTGACCAAAAAAATACAGCCTGAGATGTTTTTTAAAATCCGTTACCCACATTGGTTGGTAAGCAGACAAAACGTCATGGATAGTATGGTATGGTTTGTCAGTGACGGGATGGCTGATGCTATAATCTCGGAACGGGTGCAATCCTTATCCCCCACTTAATATCTATTTGACCAATTACACACAGAATCTGCTCTACAGAGATCATATGAAAATATGTTATATCTGACCAATAAGTATTCTACTAAGGGCCGGTCTTATGACCCATAGATAAATATTAATCAGTTAGATAAATATTTATATCTGGTGGATAAGTTAAAAGTGCGTCCTATGACTGAAAGATAGCATTTATCTGCCAGATAAAATGTATTTATCCATCACATTTTTATTGGGTGGTTTAAGTACCTTATAACTTTTATCTGAAAGTTAAAATTGTTGTTGCCATAGTGACGCGTTGTTTTTCATGAGGTTTCGCCTATCAGGATCTGTTTCTAGGTTAAAATATTGGTTTGCGTGTTTAGTAAGCACAGGCCCGGGCTCTAACTATATAAAGTTAGAACATTTAATTAACACTTTTATAAAAACATATAATCTATTTGTAGAGTTATATTTATATAAGAACAAATTATCAAAATCTGAGTACAATAAATGAAATTTTGTAAACGTTGTACCCAACTATTGACCACATTTTGGCAGACACCGAAATTAGTACTTGCAAGACAACATCGCTTCTGCACCCACGTGAAGCCATCTGTTAACTCGCACTCGTTTAGTCGCCATTATTTAACAAAGTGTAGAGCGTTGTGGCTACTAGACAGGTTGTACGCATGCGTGCACCAGTAAAAACAGTACCAACCTTGCGTTTTCTGCATAAAAATATATTTATCCTACAGGTAACTATCCGGCAGATAAATTCAGTTTATAGTACGCGTAAAATATTAAAGTGTCTGATAACCTTTATCTGGTGGATAACTTTAACCTCCCGATAGCAACATTTATCCGGTAATTATAAGACAGGCCCTAATTTATAAGAACAGTTCACAGGCACAGTTTAAATTAGCTCTGTTTAACCTGGCAACAAGCCACGACACGTCCCTGTGGTACACACTCCTTGGTTGATATTATTTTAGAGGCTTTGTTCTCTGAATCCTTTCTTTCTTCCTCCTAGTTCTTTAGTCCCGGAGTGATATTTTTTCAAATATTTTCTATAAGCCTGGCAAATGAACCATTATGAGTTTTATTGAACCTCCCTGGTTCTTTCCTTGGTTTTCTTTCATTCCGTGGCGTTGCATGGAAAGTAATAATTTTTGTGAACCACTTTCCATGACGACATTGTTATTGCTGCCAATAAAAGATAAATGGCCTCATCGGTTTTATTTCCCCTTCCATAAGTAACGAGCTAAACACTCCAGTTGGAAACCCTTGCAAAATAGAACGATACACTGTTGAGAGCTTAAGATCTAACGTACAATATTGTACATTAATTAATAACTGACTAGGTAAATTACACTCTTTAATATAATATATTAAAAATTAAATAAATTTTATTTTTACCCCATTTTACTAGCCGTCCAGGCTATTCACATTTTTTAAATTTAAAACAATGGGATAGGGATGAAGCAAGTAGAATTGATGGAAAGCGTTAAAGAAAAAAATACTCTCATGTGCACCCGTTCCGGATACGAACCCCGATCTCTCTACCACCGGTAATCCTGAGAAAATGAGCTTGAAATATCGTCCACTCAACCACCACAAAATTTAAATAAATGATACGACACAATCGCATATATATTTTCATGTAGTCTATTATTATTTTGACAAAGTTTTTAAAAATGTTATCACTTAACAGTTAACTGACTTGATTTTTTTTTAGGAAAATTTTTATTCATCCTGTAAAACTATCCCCATGTATGCATTTTAAACAAAATCGTTAAAGAGAGATGGACATGACATATTGAAATGTAAAAACCTCTTTTTTGAATTGAGGGGTACATAAAACATAAGGTAAAGTCTGTTCATCGTAGGAATTGTTTTCTGAAAGGCCTTTTTCCCTACCAGAAATCTATTATATTGTAGGATATTGGTAGGAAAAAAGACCTTTCAGAGAGTAAGTCCTACCGTGAATGGAGAATATATAATGTTCACGGATACAATACTCTCTCTATACGACAAAGTAGAAAAAACCCACAGCTATGGTATCGATCTAATTTATAATGGTTCATCTCGCCCATTGAAAAGAATGGCTCGGTCAGAATGAAATCAACCAAGCCGTTGTTCAAGAATAAATATCCCACTTCAATGGTCGCACGGTCTAAGCCGTCATTCTCTCCATAGTCTGTATTGCCGACGAAGAGGAGATGAGGTCTTTAATCCCAGTTGGATGTACTTAGGATGAGTTTTCCTTAAACAAATTCTTAGTTCCTGTGTAAATACAAGGATGCACAAGCCGACTGGGTGGTAAGACGCCGCGTACGTATATAAATTATATCATGTGACTTGCCACTTACCCTCTAATCGATAGATACACACTATTTTATTAATTTGTTGTTTATTAAGTTTATTTGCTAATGATTTTGTTTTACGTTAGTTAGTGAATTTTTATATTTTATTTCCGTCCACGATAGTACTGACTAAATATCACCAAACAATTATTAAATCTGATGATGATGATGATGATGATTATGATGATAATAATAATAATAAATGATATAATGAAAATTCTTTAAACACTTTTTTTTAATTTTCAAGCATTTTTAATATTTTCAGACAGTAGCGGAACTTTCATTTTATTTTATCACCTCAGTAAAAGCCATTCATCACATCACAAATACAACTGGCTCTATCATTATTTTTGAGCGGTCATGTTGGCAACTAGATGGCTGAAAGAAGACGATCGAAAATTGTATCGAATCCAAAGTATTGACGGAGATAAGAAAGAGTTTTTTTTTTATATAGCAGCTTTGACTTCGAATTTGACGCAATATAAATTAAGAAGATTTTAACTCAATATTACATTTATTATTATTTTTATTTAATCTTTTCATCTTTATTTTTAAATTTAATTCCTGTTATATCCATCTAAATTTCATAGCAATCCTTTTGGACAAATGTTATAGTGATTTGTTGTTCTTTTGGACTGTATGAAAATTAATTTTTTGAATTGTTCTAGAAGAAGTAAACTTGGAACATAATTTTTAATATACTTTTTTTTCATAGGGTGTCCTAAAAAGTGTAGGACAAAACCTGTGACCTTACTTAGCAGAATGTGTTTTAAAGTGACAATAATTTTTAAAATGTGGAAAGTAAGTACAGTCGATTGGAACATTTTTTGTAAATTTTTAAGAGAAAACCAAAAATAGCAAAATGTTGTCCTCATTTATATACATGTATATTTTTATTGGTAATATCTAATAACGTTTTTATGTTTGTTTTTGTTTTTTGTTTTCTCAGCCATTTATGGTCAGAAATATTATAAACTTAAAGAACGAACAGTAGATAAATTATATCTTTATTTTTATTTCATAAAATTAATTCTTAATTTTAAATATTAACATACATATTGTAATTTTCAACAACAGTGAACTAATTTGGTTTTATTCACGACCTAAATATTTTATATTTATGGACCATGTTATATTTTATTTTAAAGTACACGTAGCCATTGAAATCAGTCAATATTAATGGCTGTGTATACTTTATTTCAGTATTCCCCGAAATAATTCATTCAGTGAAGTTTTATGTGTCTGGTGCATTGGTTTTTTTCCCAATTATAGTAAGGATACTCACATAACCATTGTTGGAGTGCTCTTTGCTAAGAATATATCCAACATGATACATGTAGGGTTCCCAAGCACGCCTAAAAGTCTTGAGTCCAAGATTCTTAGTTCCATACCATCTGATTACAAGGGTATATCAACAAAGAAAAGTTTAGTTTTGGAGCAAACATTTCGAATCATACCAAAAGTATTATTTCTATTTTATGTATATTTTACCATAATAATAACGTGGCGGTTCCAATAATTTGTTTGATCAGATTTATTTCCATATCCGAGATTTATTTTATGTGGCTCGGCAATCTTGCAACTTCCTATTTACTAACTTGTTAATATTTTCTAAGAAATTAATATTTAATTTTTTTTTGTATAAGATTCCTTCAGTCGCTAGAAAATTATATTCTACCATTTATTTTTCAAGGCTTATCAGAGTAACGTTATAGTTATTAACATACTTTTCATAAAGAGAGCATTCGTATGGACACTTAGCTACCTCTTCTTGTTTGTCTGTAATTAATTTAATATTTGAGCAAGAAAATCTGTACAACAGTAAAATATTATCTTTGAGATAGATAATTTAATATTGAGCTTTTTGAAGTAGATGTCTACATAATAATTGCTTTACTTTGGTAAATATTCCAAGCAATTAAGAATTTGTTTGAAATGTGCATCTTGGAGTACGTTCAAAATTTAAGCATATTAAATATTAATAACTACATTTTGTGAAAGTGGAAAAGCTTACTTTATTGCTTTATAAAAAATAAATTCTAACTAGAGGTAGGTATTAGAAAATACAATTAAATATTTTTAATAGTCAAACATAAAATGTTTACTTTTAGTATAAAAATGTAAGTTTCATCTGTGAGTTAAATCTTCTTTGAACTTAAATTATTTCCAAGTGCAATTTCTAATGTAGGAATATCAGGACTCGTATTTAACAGGAACTCATTTAAATTTAAACGCTCCACTTACTTATTCCTAATAGTATATATTATATAATTATAACAATAGACTTTAATTGCGAAGTTAAGACTACCACATTTCTTACATTCATATAACACCCTTATCGATATTTTGCCCTTACAATACTTCAAATTTTCCCGTTTTAGCAACCACTATATTAAAAAAAAAACACCCCTTCCCCCTGGACTTCGACCAGCTCCCTCATAATAGTCGGAGAACTTTATATTGTTTTGAAGTTAACTAGCGAGACTGAGCGATTCATCCACAGCTCAACCTAATACAGTGGAAGTGCTAGGGGTAGTTAGTTTAATTATGTTGGTAGTGCTATCTGTTAGGTTGGTGACACAAACCTCCAGGCTAGTTAGTTTGTGTAAATCTACGCTCCCATGGCTTATAACACTATTAACCCCGGCTGAGAGCTCCCTTCCGTTTACCCCCATCCAACCCCTCCTAAACATTAATTAGCCATATTAGAGAAAGGGATTGGGGGGGGGGCTCTACATTGGTCAGAGTAGGTGCCTCAAGGTTGCCAGCCCTGGGGTTACTTGACGCCACTGTTTGTTTATATATGTTTGTAGACGTGTGTGAGTGCGTACGTGGGCGTGAGAGGGAATAATGCTCAGGGGGTGAAGGTGAAAAGATGAAGTGAACCGGAGTAGAAGTCTTGGATATAAGAGGATTGGGAGGACTTAGATCAAGGTTCTATATCGAACAATATAGGTGGCACTAGTATTTAAATACTGGTCTTCCCCTAGCTAGAGATGAGAATGTTACGTTACATTTTTCAATCTAGCTAGAGATGAGAATGTTACGTTACATTTTCAATCTAGCTAGAGATGAGAATGTTACAGTACATTTTCAATCTAGCTAGAGATGAGAATGTTACGTTACATTTTCAATCTAGCTAGAGATGAGAATGTTACGTTACATTTTCAATCTAGCTAGAGATGAGAATGTTACGTTACATTTTCAATCTAGCTAGAGATGAGAATGTTACAGTACATTTTCAATAGGACAATTTTCCGCAGTGGTGGCTTGCGACTTATTAGGTAGGGGAAAGGTTAGGAGAGGAGGAAACTAGAGAGTTTTACATATATACATACAATATTGTGTTGGGGGATTAGATGTGACGGGGTCAGAAGGTTTTATCAAACATTTAAGCTAAGAGAAAACTAATTTAACTATTGATATTCTGAAACTAGAGTCCAAACAAATAAAGACCAACCAGATATGTAGACCACATTGTCACTTTACTCTGCTGGTGGTGGTGTAAACCAAGGAGTACCTCTTCCCATACCTTGTTGCTCCAGGCCGAGACAGAATACTACCCCCGGGGTGTGGGCGGGATTATTGCGGCGGAGTAACTACAACAACAGAAAGTCCCAGATTAGGTTATGTTAGCTTGTTGGTTTTGCGGGAGTGGAACTTTGGGGAGGGGAACAGGGGAGATTAAGGGTTACGTAAAGCGAGCTTGCGTTACAAACGGATTCGGTTTTGAAGCCACAATATTATCTTGAAATAACCATTACACCCCCCACCCCCTTTGCGATTTTTAATCTGTGGTTATCAAAGTGAACTTTCGAAACAAGGGGTTTGTTTCGGCATGTTACTATCTACACTAGAATTTAAACCTGGAACGCAATATCCAACCTCAGAGACGAGAGTCAGAGAGTGGCTGGCTATGACGATCTCCTACTATATATATATATAAAGCTAGGTGAATCTTCTTCTGTTATTGAACCAAGGACCTTTAAACCTATTGTCATCTTCCCAAACATCGCGACCCATGCAGTCAATTACAATTTACTGATATTAATTAGTTCTAATTTACAGTTCCATACTGATGGTATAGTACCCATTAGAAAAAAAAGTTGTTTTTTCCAATTAATATTAATCACATTTTGCTGTTTTATTCATATATGGGTGTGTGAAACTTCCAAAGGCCGAGGTTTGATTTGGTCAAATCTGCCTCACTTTGACTTCGACCACCACAATAACCTTTTCATCTTGGTAATATTTCAAAGGAAGTAGAAAACTTTGATATATTATGAACACATGTGAGATATTTAACTAAATATCACATATTTCAACATATAACCACTAAAGAGTATTTTAACACAGACCGGTGACCTCTATAACATAAATATGAATATGTCAGTAGAGTAATGTATTGTGCTCTATAAACTAGATACACATAATGATTGATTAAAAAAACTAAGAGTAATGTCATGTGACAAAAAAAAACCTATCTTTGAATGTTTAAAAAGTGGCCTGCGCAGACCCCTCTAGTAATATTTTATATGTATTGATAACATATATCAAGAGTGACAGCTACAGATAATGTGACTTGACGTATGAACACGTGGAAATAGATCTAGTAGCTGTTGTAACTGTAATATATGGTTATTACTAGAAAAATCGGACTATAACTATAAAAACAACATAAAAGATTTTCACGAATTCATACGTCAAGTAATGTAATCAACAGCTGTCATTTTTGATATATATTATCAATACATATTAAAATAACAATAATAATATATCAAATGTTATCAATGTTTGTATCAGGTCCTGTTGTATGTTTGTATCAGGTCCTGTTGTATGTTTGTATCAGGTCCTGTTGTATGTTTATATC